>BLSH010450856.1:342245-392758 GCA_018402905.1 Glandirana rugosa | reverse complement strand
CATTGGGAGTATGGGTGCTTTGGGGCAGGGGGGGCACTGCGCCCCCCACCCCAAAGCACCTTGTCCCCATGTTGATGGGGACAAGAGCCTCTTCCCGACAACCCTGGCCGTTGGTTGTCGGGGTCTGCGGGCGGGGGCTTATCGGAATCTGGAAGCCCCCTTTAACAAGGGGGCCCCCAGATGCCGGGCCCCCACCCTATGTAAATGAGTATGGGGTACATCGTACCCCTACCCATTTACCTGGGGGAAAAAAGTGTATAAAAAAAACACCACACAGCTTTTTAAAATATTTTATTATATCCGCTCCGGCATCTTCTCCCCTCTCTTCTTTCTTCGGCTCTTTTGCGGGGTCTTCTGTCTTTTGAGGGGTCTTCTGCGGGTCTTCTGCGGGGTTCTTCAGCTCTTTTGCTGCTGTTGTTTCCCCGGCTGCCTTCTCCATTAAAAAAAATAACAGCAGCCCCAGAGATAGGTAGCTGGTGCTGTATGCAAATCTAGATGTTTCTGTAAAACGCAAACTTGACCCTACCCGTTGCCATCCTGCAAGTCCCTATTATCAAAGAGGCCACCAATCATATTTAAGGAGCAAGATTAACTCTGGAATGTGGGAATAGGTTGGACTAAACTTCACTTTTACAGGGTAACATAACCACTGCTTATGACTTTTTCATTTTCGTTTTATTTTGATTTATTTGGATTGCCAACGTTTTGGACAGGTTTACGATATAAGTAACACATGGTCATTGCCGTAGACCCCAAAATCAGCAAGGTCCCATCAATTAAATATGTTTTTCACACTGTGAACTGACAAAGGGCTTCAAAGTGTTATAAATGGTTGCAATACTGCTGTGGCCATGGTGATGTTTAGAAAAGCCATCTTTTCTGCAGCCATTAGTGTGGACTCCTTGGGGAGCTAATTATCTGTGTTAAGGACAGAAGAGACCATGATCACAAGCTTGGCAGCCTGTGGTCATCAAACAAACTGCTCCAGGTAGAACTTTCGCAGCAATTCTGCTATGGCTGGGTGCTGGTCCACTTCATCTCTCTAGCGGATAATTACCAAGATCAAGAACGATTCACTGTACAACTACTAAAACAAATCACATGTAAAATCTTTTCTCAGAAAATTAGATGGAATCATTGCACAATTGGATTGTGGGGAACATCTTTCTTAGTTCATTAAACGGCACAGGTGCATTTCATACACACCACTGCTTTTTTAAAGAGTCTTTAAAAAAGCACTTGTTAAGCCTCGTACACACGGGACGACGATCGTATACAGCAGGTCGTACTAACGACCGTCGTATATGTAATCGATCGTTCGTATGCACGATTTGAACAGCCGAACATATGACGGTCGTACAAGGGGAGTTGTATGAGCAGACTATAAAACTTGGTCGTACCAACAAGCTCTCATACGACCGGTGTATCGTGTGTACAGAGCATATGTGTGAAATACATAAGAGCTGTATCCTGTGTCATTTAATAACCAAAGGAAGAAGCTTTCCACAATGTAGTTCTGCAATTAATTCCTTTAATATTTGACAAGCCTGTGTTATCTCACAAATACTTTAGGGCTGCTAATTTTATTTTTTTCAAGTATACATTTATCAACTGACACCAGAGGCTAGCAATTTTGTATTATGTTATGGATATTACACACATTATTTTCTCACTTTTACCAGGCAGATATATTACCTTCATCGGTACCCTCATTGACTATCATGAACACAATTTCCAAGTGTCCATGTTTTGCAGCATAATGTAGTGGAGTGGCCTCAATATCATCTCTGGCCATCAGACATGATGGGTTCTTCAGTATAAAACTCCGCACACGACACACATGACCCTCCTTAATGAGCTGCATTAAAATAACAACACCAGTTAACCCCCTGCCAATTAGTATTTAGGATATAACAACAATATACTATAACATTTATCAGCATCTACTAAAACCGTGCTTTTATTTAAAATACAAAGCTGATTCTATCTCTACACCAGTCTTTCTAAACCAGGCTACCATGAAACATTAGGGTTTCTGCTGAGGTTAAAATTGCAAAGGACCTTGCAAGCAACTACAGATTGTAAGCTTAATTTCGCTATTGACAGCTGCTGACACTAATTACATTCTCATAATATTGTGTATTGAAATAAAAAATAAACATAATGTGCCACACTTATTTTATACAATACATATATAGGAATAAAGCAATATACGTGATTAAGTGCAAAAAAAACTAAATTATGTACTAAATAACAAAATTCCATACGTGTAAATAATTTTGTGAATTTAAATAAATGTGAAATCCAATCAATAAAGTGCACAAATTATTCCTATATGTGTATTGTATATGGGTGGTGACCATCAATGTATGGGCTAACTTCTACACTGACCACAAATGTTAGGGGGCACCACAACTTTGCCTGTGTATGTTTTTGTTGCATCATTAATCATCTCAAGTGCATTGTTGAAATTAATTATGTTGTATAAAATATAGTTTCTAAAATGATTACCTTCCCTGAGTGCCAAATATCCAAGAATGCCATGCTCTTTAGTTTTGTGTAAACAAATTCTGCAACCTATTGATCATGCCAGTGTAGAGTTATAATCATTTTTTGCAGAAGTTCCCTGAGACCTGACATTTTTTCAAGGGTTCCTTCAGGATGTAATAGCAAAACGTTGGGACCAACGTCAGCCAAAAATCGTCTTCAAAAACGCGATTTCGTCTGAGTTTTGCAACTGCGTTAATGAGCGTTAGTGAGCGTTGGTGTCAATAGGAGTTTATTTTTTTAAAATTCCTCTGCTATTTTTTAACCTGAAAACGCTGGCGCTTAAAAAGCTGGTTTAACGTCGCTACGGCGTTAATGCCCGCTAGTGAGCGTTTTGCCGGCTCAGCGTCAAAAAACGCCATAACGTTACAGCCTTGGAATGCGCGGGTCCTGCATTCGATTTACAGCTTAATAACGCCGATGCCATCTACAGCTCAAAAATGTTGGCGTTTTTATGGGGCCATTGAATAACATGGAGAGCTGCAAAAAAGCTAAAAAACGTGGAGGTAAAAAACGTTCATGTGTATGAGGCCTCATGGTAAAAAAGGTTGAGAAAGGCTGCTCTATGCATTAAAAGACAGATCTGTAAATGCTGTGTCACCCTTACTGTTTGAAATTTGAAACTAGCTAGTCAAAATCTGTCCTTAAATATTATCTTTATTTGCTTTTCAAATGAGTATTTTCATTACAATGACTTTAGAATATATGTATAACAATCACATGCAAACTCAACTGTCTTCTTAAATTCGTTTTGAAAATATCTGTTGATACACAGATGGCAGAGGGTTGGCTGGACACCCCCTTAAACTCTGTTCATGGATAACTTTCTGATTGTGGTATTGCAATTAACTCACACAATAAATCTATTCAGTATGGTGCTGCGCATTTTGCTGCTGGTCATGTACGCTGCAATTTTCAAGCAATTTCAAGCACTCTCAACCAGTTTTTTTATAACAAGGAGGATTAAACAGATTTGATTTAACAATTCAAACTTGGTTGAAAAGGATCTACATTGTTAGAAAATGTCCTCAATAGAAAGTATTAGACAGCATTAAAAACAGAGATTGGATATTCATTTCCTGATTAGGTGCCCATCCCACACCTATGGCACCCTCACACAGCTCCAGCCAGCCTTTCCACAGCTGTATCATTGATCAGACAGATTAGAAAACAATGTGTGATTGCTATTGCCCCCCCCCCCCCACCACAGAAAATCCACCATTTATGTGGTCATCTTATGGTTTCTTCCTCCTCTTTCCCTTCTCCTTTGCATAGAGGTTTCTCAGCAAACATCGTTTGTGCTGAAGTCTTCTGTTCTCTTTGATTGAGAAAGTCACGTTCAACTGACCTCATATAAAGGACCTATCTGGAAATATTCAGGTTTAGGACAGATTGTAATACCATGTGCTCAACTGCAGAAGATAGTCTTTAAAATTGTTTTATAGCATTCATTTTCATGGGGGTCTGCCATCCAGATTTCCAAGCCGGGGCTATTGACATCTGCTCAGCTTACCCCCTGCCACTTGGGAAAGTCACATAATTTCTAATGGCAGTCGGGCATCAAAACATTGCTTTAAAAGCTTTCAAGAAGTTGTGAGAACCTCTTAAGAAGTATCAGAAGAGCAGTACAGTTATGTGTAAGCATGTACATTCATCATGGATGCTATCGCTTCTAACATGTGTTGTTCCTGCCACTGCCATAGCTTCATTATGCAGGTCAATCATGTTGCTGATACTGTACTGCATTCTTGGTGGATCCAGTTTGAATATAGGGGAAGAACAAGCTAGCTTTCAATGGTGAATTATTCAATATGGCTCCACTGACTGAGCATTGCAACTGGGTTTGATAAGTAGCTCCACTAGGGACAAAGATCAGATGTTTAGAATTGCTGGACACATCGTATTAGGGATTGCATACCAATGTACAAAAATATAAATACTGAGCACCATTTTTATATATGGCAATGGGGGTAGAAGTGCTGGTTCTTTTTTAAAGTAGGTGTTATCTCAAGCTGGTCATAGATTGAAGAAATTGTTCAGAGGTGCAGCCATAATCTGACCACCGTTGTATTTGGGGGGAAATAAAAATCACAAAGTGCACTGGCCCTGTACATCACAAACATAATAAATAACAGGCATTTATCCATCCATTGATTCATTTGAGGATGGAGGTGCAACAAGGTCCTGTCCATAGAATGTGATGGATGATTATATGCCTGAAATGCCAGTGCATGTTCTCTCTTTGTTATTTTAGTACAGTTTGAAGAGTTCCCAGATCTGATGAGAGCTGCAAGGTCAAGAACTATTTTATGACATCACATAAACCTAATCAGTGAATGAGAAGAATATCTAACTCTGTGCCTAACCAATATTTATTAGCACTGAAGTGCTGGTAGTGTGTGTATTAGTTATATCTGTGGGGCGTCCATCACATAAATATGTATGTTCACATTGCCCAAGCATACATATATGTGTGAATGGAATAGACAAGAGGGAGTGATGCCATACACCTGCAGTGCCCAGTTTTCTTGGGATAGCCAACAACACTCAAATAAGATAATGCACAAACTATTTCTTTTTCCTTGAGATTTGTAATCCAGGGATTTCAGCTGAGGCCTGAGGACTTGATACTCCTCCATCTGGCTGATTTTGGTCATCTCATATCTATGCAGGTCTTTAGCCATAGCAAACTATGAGCACAGATATTTTGCTAATCTTCACCAATAAACTAAATTCTAACATGTTGCTGTTTGTTGAGAAACATATATCAGTTTTGTAATTCAGAAAAAGAATAGAGGTCTTCTCTGGGGTGTTTAAAATGTATTAACCAATGGCAACCAATCAAAAGTTTCACTGATCAGACCTCAGTAACTAAAGTTGATTTTTTACACTTTCAGCATCTCCAATGCGCTTTACACTTTTTAAAATAAGCCTATTCTAGCTACCACATGGAAATAGGCAGCAAAACACAGAGGGAACCCCCAATATCAAGGAATTCCTCAGATGTCTCAGTTTTATTCAGAGATCTCATTAAGTGTTCAGCTGCAAAACAACATCTCATTTCCTAAAGTTAGGCATGTCAGCCTGCACAGTAAGAGCAAGAACAAAACGCGTTTGTTGTGATTCATACTGGAACGCATTCAAAAGTCTCTGGAAACTGGAAGCAGCAAGACGATGCCAAATACAGACGTGCTATCAAATAAGCACTTCTGTAGTGTGATACCAGAGGTCAGCATGTGTGCCCACATGCACTAACTGTAATAACACCCTTTTACGTCAATGATTGCTTAATGATTTCAACACAAACTGGAATAGAAATTTTGATTATTCTAATAAATAATAATCATTTTAAACCCCTACTAAACCTTCAAGATGTATTAGTGTAATACATTGAGGCTGTAAATGCAGTAATATAGCTGTACTTCTTTTAATGCTTTTTACACAACTACGTGTTGCAGCATGGGTTAAAATACCCTGTACTACCGCAGTTCTTTCACACTAATCCATGGGCTGGCTTTCCTGCCCCCAAACAGTGCACCAATCAGCAGCACTACTCAGGGACAAAAAGTGCTGTTGATTGGGGCACTGTTTGGGAAGGAAGGGGGGGGGGGCAGACCACCAAGGAGCAGAGCCAATGCTTAGTATTAGAAAATAGCAGTCTGACATTCCAGAATACTGCAGTGCAGGCTATTTTAACCCTTGCTGCAGTGCATAGTTGTGAAAAAAAATGTAAAGAAAAGGACAGATTTGCACTGCATATGCAGCTTGGCTGAATTACAGTAATAGATCTTAAAGTGATACTAAAGTCTCCTTTTTTTTGTTTAAAAATAACAAACATGTTATACTTACCAGCTCTGTGCTGTGGTTTTGCACAGAGCAGCCCCGATCCTCCTTTTCTCGGGTCCCTTGTCAGCACTCCCGGCCCCACCTTCCTGCTGAGTGCCCCCACAGCAAGCAGCTTGATATGGGGGCACCCGAGCTGAGTCACTGCTCTGTGTGTCCATTCAGATAGGGAGTCGTGGTTCAGCCCTGCCCCCTCTCTCTCCTCATTGGCTCGCTGACTTTGATTGACAGCAGCGAGAGCCAATGGCGCCACTCTACCATCTTAGCCAATTAGGAGAGAGAGGGTAGCCGAGACACTCCTGCAACATTGCTGGATCGAGATGGGCTCAGGTAAGTATTGGGGGGAGCTGAGGGGGGCTGCTGCGCATAGAAGGTTTTTTATCTTAATGCATAGAATGCAAAACCTTCTGACTTTACAACCACTTTAAAGAAGTTGTAAAGGCAGAAGTTTTTTATCTTAATGCATATGCATTAAGATAAAAACCTTCTGTGTGTAGCAGCCTCTCCAGCACCCCCTAATTATTTACCTGAGCCCCATCTCTCTCCAGCAAGTGTTTTAGCCATCCAGGACTCTCCTCCTGATTGACTGAGACATAGCAGCGGTTCCCATGGCTATCAAACAAAGTCAATTAACCAATCAGGGAAGAGAGGGGGTGGGGCCGGGTCAGGGCTCTTTGTCTGAATGGACACAGGGAGCTGTGACTTCACTCAGTGTCCCCATAGAAAGCTGATGGCTGAGGGGACACTCGACAGGAGGGAGGGGCCAGGAGAGCAAAAGAGGGACCCGAGAAGAGGAGGATCCTCATCCCAGCAGCCTTCCAACTTTCTAATCTCCAGTGTAAACACAGAGCCGTGAGAAAGAGAGAGCAGGGAGATCCGAGCTGTGGTGAGGTTACATGGACAACTTTCTTTAAGAGTTGCTCCACACTGCCTGCAGCTATAGAGGTCAATGAGGGCTGGTTTTAACCACTTGCCGACCGCCCACCGCAGCATGACGGTGGAAAAGTGGTTCGTTATCGCAAAACTCCGTCACCTGACGGCGGGTGCGCGCTCACTATGTTCTGGGGGGGCCAGGGAGCGGGTAGGGCAGACTCGATCTCCGCCGGTTACACGCAATGGCTCCCCCGCAGTGAGAGAATGGAGGTCCGTGTATGTAAACACGGATCTCCGTTCTGACAGAGGGGGAAGGGCTGTGATCACAGACTTCCTGTATATGGAAGCTGTGATCACTCCCCTCCCCCTGCCAGCCCAGCCCCCATACAGTTGGAACACACTGAAGGAACACAGTTAACCCTTAGAGCACCCCCTCCAGATTAACCCCTTCACTGCCAATGGCATTTTCATAGCACTGATCGCTGTATAAATGCCAATGGTCCCAAAAATAGTCCGGCGTGTCCGCCGCAATATCACAGTACCACTAAAAATCGCAGATCACCGCCATTACTAGTAAAATATAAAAAATAAAAAACTCAGAAATTAATTCTCATGGTTCGTAAACGCGGCAACTTTTGCGCAAACCAATCAATAAACGCCGATTGCGATTTTTTTACCAAAAATATGAGGAAGAATATAAATTGGCCAAAACCGATGAAAAAAATTTTTTTTATATTTTTTTTTTTGGATTTGTATTTTGGCAAAAAGTAAGAAAAAATGTTTTTTTTTTTGCAAAATTGTCGCTCTTTTTTTATTTATAGTGGTGATCAGAAATGATGCAGAGGTGATCAAATACCACCAAAAGAAAGCTCTATTTGTGGGAAAAAAAGGACGCACATTTTGTTTGGGTACAACGCCGCACGACCGTGCAATTGTCAGTTAAAGCGACTCAATGCTGAATCGCAAAAAGTGCTCTGGTCCTAAAGGGGGAAATCCTTCCGGGGCTGAAGTGGTCAAATATCATTTGCCATTTGTTAATAATGTAAGTACTTGAATGTCCCTGTTCTTCTAGCAGATTTGCAAAAATGACAAAAAAAAAGTAGCATCATAGACAAATATATTTTTGCATTTTAGGTACAGTAAGCAAGGGTTATAACCCATGTCAGTTTCTTGTCATCTGCACCCGTTTTGGATATTTTCCTTCACTTCCTGTCCCATAGCCAAAACTGGAAATGAAAAGAAACCCCTCCAGTGGCCCAATCTTTGGTTGTCACCAGAACTAGTGTCCCCATTGTAAGATTCATCCTCCATTCCTGTTCTGGTGACAACCCAAAATTTGGGATTTTATTTCACTTTCACTCTTGGTGAGAACAAACAGAAGAAATAGAGTGGGTGAATCCCCTATTGGAGGTACAGATAGCACTACTTAAAGCTAAAAATGTAGTTTATTTATACTTTAAGGCATTCTATCACCTACTCTTTCTCTCAATACTGTAAAAAACAGCCCGAACTGTTGAACTGTCAGGTAATATTTTTACTGGTAAGATGCTAGTTGATTGTATAGCGGTGAACATAGGCATACCTCCCAACTTTTTGAGATGGGAACGAGGGACACCAATTAGCAAAAGTATGTAGGCATAGGACACACCCCCTGCCACACCCCCTTAAAGGAGAATTATACAAAAAAAAAAGATTAGTTAAACTGACAAGTGTTTTTTTTTTTCTACCACTACTATTCCTTTATATTGGCTTTTGAAATTTACAACTGCAGCAATTTAGAATTGGATGAAAGGTTTAGCACTGGGAAACACTTTTTGAAAGATAAAAAGTGAATTTTATATACAATTATATAGATCAGACCAAAATGAGGGACAAATGAGGAGGAAAGAGAGACAAAAGGACTTTGTTTCCAATCAGGGACAGTCCCTTGAAATCAGGCACAGTCCCTCGAAATCAGGGACAGTCCCTCGAAACCAGGGACAGTCCCTCGAAATCAGGGACAGTCCCTCGAAATTAGGGACAGTTGGGAGGTATGTTGTATGGGCAGCTCAATAGTTCTGCTGTTTACGGCTGCAATCTATATTTCAGCTTTTATATTCAAGCATTTTGCAGCTGCACAGTTATCCCAAAATCTTTTACACACGTGTGCAAATATTGCCAGATTACTTTTCTAATCCACTACAACTCTGCAACTCCTTGTTCCACCCCAGAGCAGTATAAACACAATCACATGTCCTACATACCTTAAATATGTGCTGAGGATCTGCTTGTAATGAGGTGCAGCTGTCAGTGCGTAGGATGACCCCCTCATATGGGGTGTCGTCCTTCTCTCCAGCAGTAGAGAACATTCGTCTGATTGACTTCTTCATGTTGTACAGTGGAGTCCCAGACTGGACAAAGCTCTTCTCTTCTTCCTGCAAGGTGACAGAGAGACTCAGAACTGTGACACGCGTCCAACACTCTCCCTGGGACTAACACCAATTTATTTATACATTCCTTCGTATTCCAGGACTTGACCTCCAACTTCTGAGACCTAAGGAGTCAGCCAGCAGGAAATCACAGAATGCTGCAATCTCAGCCATGTGCTTTCTGTTTGCAATAACAGCTATTGTACACAATGCATGATAATGTAATGGGAGGAGGCATTGGAGAAACACCCATTGCACTTTTCTCCCCCTTGATGGCAAGAAGTAGAGAATGAAGGAGAACAGAGAAGGACACAGTCAGCAAAGCTGCTTGTGAAGCAAGTACAGACAAGCTGTGTGCTGCCATAAGGCATTCAATGCTCTTCTTGCTGACATAAGTGAAGCAAGAGCATAGAGTTGTGAAGCAGAGCAGCGAGGATCTTTCACTTTTTTAAATTTGTGCTGCCATTGCTGAATAACTATCAGTAGTAAACTATTAGTTTTGCTCCTTTAAATTGATAGTGGGCTAGAACTCAAGATATAGAGAATATGCAAAGGCCTTATATATGGGCATATGCATTTATGCTTCAAATATGCCGGATTTTTCTGCCAGAACTTGGCTGCAAAAATGCCTCTAATTGTACATATTTACGTGTAAATGCATGGGACAGTACAAAGCACTAAAGATAAAACCTGAAATGAAGAGACAAACACAACTTTTATTTCACGGCCTCCAAATTAAATTATAATAATAAAATATCAGCAATAGATTTTAAAGTGATTGTAAAGTCTTGTTTTTTTTTTTTCTTATCAAAAATAAAAAACATGTTATACTTACCTCCTCTGTGAAGTGGATTTGCACACAGCATCCTGGATCCTCCTCTTCTCGGGTCTCCCTTTGCTGCTCCTGGCCCCTCCCTCCTTTTGGGTGCCCCCACAGGAAGCAGCTTGCCGAGTCACCGAGCCGAGTCACAGCTCCCTGTGTCCATTGTGGCCTGGCCCCACCCCAATCCCTTTCTATACAAATTGGCTGACTGAGGTTGATAGACAGCAGCAAAAGCTAATGGCGCCCCCCACTGCTGTCTCAATCAATGAGGAGGGGAGTCCCAGATGGCCGAGAAATGACTACAACATCGCTGGAGCTAGAGGGACCTCAGGTAAGTATTAGGGGGGCTGAGGGAGGCTGCTGCACACAGAAGGTTTTTTATCTTAAAGTGGATGTAAACCCTCTCCTATATCCAGTGATTTGAACAGCCTCAGATGATACACAGAGATGACACAAACCTCCCTATACAAGCCCCGTACACACGGTTCGACGTCCGTACGACCAAACGGACCAAATCATATGTTGGCTGTTGTATCCAGCATACTGACATGTACTACACGATCGTACGACCAAGCTGAACGTAGTGTCATGTCATGGATGTATAAAGAGAAAGTTCAGGTGCATGTAATTAGTGTCTGGTCGTTCCTGACTTCTGAGCATGCGTGTTTTCAACAATACAACTTGTTGGACCAACTTCTTTGTACACACGATACAACGGTCGTAAGACAAGTTTTCTAGTCTGCTCATACAACTTCTGTTGTACGACCGTCGTACGTCGGCTGTTCTAATCGTGCGTACTAACGATCGATTTCGCATACAACGGTCGTTCGTACAACCTGTTGTATACGACCGTCGAACTGTGTGTACGAGGCATTACATGTAGATCTTCTGTCTTCACTTTGATATACTGTTTATAAAATGCACATTCTGTTAGAGTTTCCACTTCCTCCTTCCTATGTAGGAGGAGATGATTCCTGGACACTGTGAGAGACTGTGCGAAAGCTGATTGGAGGAAAGGCACACACCCCCTTCCCACACATGCAGAGGTTGCCTGTGAATTGTTTAGAAGCCTACTAATCTATATTTAGCAACCTCCCCCGACTCTAACTTCTATGTCCTGACTACCAGAACGAGTGAGAAATTATCAGGCTGATAACAGTGCTACGGATGAAGACACAGCTACGGGACATCTCTATTTGAAGAGAGATAACAAAACACTAGAGAGAGATGTGTCCAACTCAAATTTCATGAATCGGGATTACATCACTTTAACCACTTCAGCCCCGGAAGGATTTCCAGCTTTAGGACCGGAGCCCTTTTTGCGATTCGGCGCTGCGTCGCTTTAACTGACAATTGCGCGGTCGTGCGACGTTGTACCCAAACAAAATTTGCGTCCTTTTTTTCCCACAAACAGAGCTTTCTTTTGGTGGTATTTGATCACCGCTGCGTCATTTCTGATCGCCGCTATAAACAAAAGAAGAGCGACAATTTTGCAAAAAAACCCAAATTTCTTACTTTTTCCTAAAATACAAATCCCAAAAAAAAAATATAAAAAAACATTTTTTTTCACCGTTTTTGGCCGATTTATATTCTTCCTCATATTTGCGATAAAAAAAATCGCAATCGGCGTTTATTGATTGGTTTGCTTTTTTGGGACCATTGGCATTTATACAGCGATCAGTGCTATAAAAATGCACTGATTACTGTGTAAATGCCATTGGCAGTGAAGGGGTTAACCTGCAGGGGGCGCGCTAAGGGTTAACTATGTTCCCTGGGCGTGTTCTAACTGTATGGGGGATGCCCTAACAGGGGAAGGGAAGTTATCACAGCCTTCACGTAAAGGAAGGCTGTGATCACAGCCCTTCCCCCTCACACAGAGCGGAGGTCCGTGTTTACATACACGGACCTCCGCTCATTCACTCCGGGGGGGGCATCGCGGGTGGCCGGCGGCAATCGAAGCCGCCGCACCCGCTCCCTGGCCCCCCCTGGACACAGTGAGCGCGCGGGCGCGCCTCCAGCGGCGCGCGCGCGCTCACTATACACGTTCCCGCAGCCGCCGTCGTATGACGGCGATTTGCGGGAACGAACCACTTTGCCGCCGTCAATTGCCGATCGGCGGTCGGCAAGTGGTTAACCACTTGCTGACTGCCCGCTGCAGAGATACTGCGGGCAAGGTGGCTTGGCTGTGTGAATCTCCATACCGGTACGGCCAGAGGCGGCTCTAGGCTTTGTGAGGCCTTAGGCAAAACCTAGACATAAGGCCCTACTCATGCTCACAATGGGAAAAATAATTCAAGTGATAAAAAAAGTACTTTATAAATTGCATATATTAAGAGCTATAAAGTGCTGGTGTCAGTACTCTCTATCTCGGTGCTGGTGTCAGTGTCAAATCAGGCTGTTGCGAGGCCCCTGTGGGTGTGAGGCCTTAGGCGACCGCCTAATTTGCCTAATTAGAGAGCCGCCTCTGGGTACGGCCGTCCGTGCACTAACATTTGTGGGCGCGTGCACCGATTAGCCAACAGGGGAGCCATTCAGCGGGTCTGGTGGACTCGATGTCCGCCAGCCGCCTGCGATTGTTCTCTGCAGTGACAGAACGGGGATCTGCCAAAGTAAACAAGGCAGATCTCCATTCTGTCAGGGGATGACACTGAGATCTGTCTTCCTGCTAAGATCTGTGTGTTTCCCCAGTCACGCAATGTCAGTTCATATTTTTAGCACTAATCACTGTATTAATGTCATTGGTTCCCAAAAAAATGTCAAAAATGTCAGTCCCGCTAAAAATCACTGATCCCTGCCGTTACTAGTAAACAAAAAAAATAAATAAATAATAAAAATGCCATAAATCTATCCCATAGTTTGTAGACGTGATAAATCAATATACGCTTATTGCAATTTTTTTTTTACCAAAATATGTAGAATACATATTGGCCAAAAACTGATGAATACATTTGTTTTTTTCTATATTTTTTTTGGATATGTATTATAGCAGAAAGTAAAAAAAATATAGTTTTTTTTTTTTTTTTTTTAATTGGCGGTCTTTTTTTGTTTATAGCGTAAAAAATAAAAATCGCAAAGGTGATCAAATACCAGCAAAAGAAAGCTCTATTTGTGGGAAAAAATAAATGTCAATTTTGTTTGGGTACAGCGTCGCATGACCGCGCAATTGTCAGTTAAAGTAACGCAGTGCTGTATAGTAAAAGAGGCTAAATCCTTCCGGGGCTGAAGTGGTTAACGCATAGAATGCATTAAGATTAAAAAACCTTCTGTCTATACAACCACTTTAACTTTAAAATTACATAATAACCATAAAAGCGATGCGTAAACTGTTGGCGCTATATAAATCCTGTATAATAATAATAATAATAACTCATTTTATTTAGTAATTGTATCATATAGTCAATCCAGAACTAAACTGGATGACAAACTTCACTAACAAACTGCCGCTCTTATAACCCCTGTGTGCACTAACCCACCCCAAATTAGCCAATAAGGGTGATGTTGCTATTCACTCCCACCCCCTGCCGTCTCCCAGGGCAACCAGTAAAAAAAGGAGCCCTTGCACTGTCCCATTGAGCCCCGCCTGAGCACTAGGGACTCAATCATTCTACTGGCCAGAATATGCATGTATACATGCTCATACGTGTGGATTTATGTGCATTTATGCATTTTACACACATAAATTATGCACATAGACTCTTCTCTCAATGCATCTTTGGTGAATTTTTTATGCCTCTAAACGCTGCTCCTAAAATACTAATCTACACTCCTTGTGTGCATGGCCACATAGACTAACATAGAACTGTGTTTAGAGGCATAAAAATGCCAGACACATCTAGAGCAGCATTTTTTCTGCCCGTGTGCATGAGGCCTAACTGAATTCCTCCTAAAATATAGGACTGAACTTCCTAATATGTAAGCATGCCTAGACACTTCTCTGACTACAAAATCATAGCTGTATATCTAAGGTACTGCTGCCTCTAACTTTTAACCATAGTTAAAGTGGTTGTAAACCTCAGACATGAAATATGAACAAAGCCCATCCCTCTATAGCAGCCGTCACTAAATGACGGCCCACGGTCCGAACCCAGCCCGAACGACGCTTCAGCCTGGACCGTTAGGCCGCCAGTGTAATGGTGAACGTTCTCAGTAATTGTTTTGCTGGGACCGCGGGCTTACCAGCAACCAGTGACGCCGCGTGTGTGTGCCCACCCCCTGCTCTGGACCACGGCTCTTGGAGTTGACAGAACACGAGCTACATGGCCATGAGTTGGGGCGTGACATCACGTGCACACCCCGCCCCACCCCGCCTCCTTGCTGCTTGCGGTTCCTGTTTTCTGGCTCCTGGCACTCCTTGCGAGGTATATCTCACAGCTTCCGCCCCTTCAGCTCCTGCATTCAAGGTATGTGGGTCGCATACTGTTACTAAGCTAAGGTGATCACCAATGGTTATATTTTTAATGTGCACACTGATCAGCTAATTATTTTAATGTGCACACTGATGGGCATATTTTGTTAAGGGGCACTCTGATGGGCACATGGTGTGCCCATCAGAGTGCCCCTTAATATAAAATGTGTCCATCAGGGTGCTCCATTAATATGTGCCCATCAGTGGGACCATTATTTTATGTTAAGGGACACGCTGATGGCACATTTTATGTTAAGGGGCACTCTGATGGGCACATTTTATGTTAAAGGGCACTCTGATGGGCATATTTTATGTTAAGGGGCACGCTGTTGGACATATTTTATTTTAAGAGCAACTCTGATAGGCACATTTTATATTAAGGGACACTCTGGTGGGCACATTTTATGTTAAGGGGCACGCAGAGGGGCACGTTTTGTTTTGCCCATCAGAGTGCCCCTTAAAATAAAATGTGCCCATCAGAGTGCCCCTTAATATAAAATGTGCCCATCAGAGTGCCCCTTAATATAAAATGTGCCCATCAGGGTGTCCCTTAATATAAAATGTTAAGGGACACACTGATTGGCACATTTTATGTTAAAGGGCACCCTAATGGGCACATTTTATGTTAAGGGCACTCTGATGGGGACACCTGATGTAAGGGGGCACTGTGATGGGGACACCTGATTTAAAGGAGCACTGTGATGGGGACACATGATTTAAAGGGACTCTTTGCTGTGGACACCTGATGTAAAGGAGCACTGTGATGGGGACACATAATTTAAAGGGACTCTTTGCTGTGGACACCTGATGTAAAGGAGCACTGTGATGGGGACAACTGATGTAAAGGGGCACTGTGATGGTGACACCTGGTGTAAAGTGGCAATGTGATGGGGCACCTTACTTAAAGGAGCACTGTGATGGGGACACCTGATTTAAAGGAGCACTGTGATAGGGACACCTGATTTAAAGGAGCACTGTGATGGGGACACCTGATTTAAAGGGGCACTGTGATGGGGACACCTGATGTAAAGTGGCAATGTGATGGGGCACCTGATTTAAAGGAGCACTGTGATGGGGACACCTGATATAAAGGGGCCCTGTGATGGGGACACCCGATGTAAAGGAGCACTTTGACGGGGACACCTGATTTAAAGGAGCGCTGTGATGGGGACACCTGATGTAAAGTGGCAATGTGATGGGGCACCTGATTTAAAGGAGCACTGTGATGGGGACACCTGATATAAAGGGGCACTGTGATGGGGACACCCAATGTAAAGGAGCACTTTGACAGGGACACCTGATTTAAAGGAGCACTGTGATGGTGACACCTGATGTAAAGGGGCACTGTGATGGGGACAACTGGTGTAAGGGGGCACTGTGATGGGGACAACTGGTGTAAAGGGGCACTCTGATGGGACACCTAATCTAAAGTGCACTCTGATGGGCACACCTGATGTGGTGGGGACACTTGATGTAAAGAGGCACTATGATGGGGACACCTGATGTAAAGTAGCACTCTGATGAGGACACCCTATGTAAGGGGGCATTGTGATGGGTGAACCTTATATAATGGGGCACTCTATTGGCGACAAATGACGTAAGGGGGCACACTGATGGGAGAAACCAGTTGTAAAGGTCCTTTAATTGCAGAAACCTGATGTAAGTGGGCACTCTGACAAGAATGTCTGATGCAAGGAAGTACCCTGATGGTGGCAACTGATTTTTGGGGGTAGTCTGATGGCGGCACCCAATATAATGAATTACTCTGTTAGGGGCAACTGATGTAAGGGGGAACACTAATGGGGACATTTACATTTACAGAGTATTACCAAAGTGTGTGGAGGAAACCGTAGCAAAAGTGCCAAAGAGGGTGGCTTATGCCAAGAAAAGGAAGGTAGACGCTGAAAACCGAGCCTTCAAAGATGAATGGACAGACCAATATATGTTCGTTCTTCCTATGGAAAGTTTAAAACCAGTTGTCTCATTTGTTGCGAAACCGTGGCGTTAATAAAAAGTAGCAGTGTGAAGCGCCACTACGAAACAAAACACGGTTCGTTTGCACAAACCTATCCACAGCATTCCGAGGTGAGGGCACATAAAATAACTGAACTGAAAGCTCGGTATGACAGATCCACCAAAGTCCTCTCACATTCATTTTCAGCCCAGCAATGTGCAAATGAATATTCACTTAAAGTAGCATGGATTTTGAGGCAACACAAAAGACCATTTACCAATGGTACATTTGTAAAGGAGTGCTTGAATGCTGTAGCTGAAACTTTACTTGAGGGTAAACAGAAAGATGAGCTGTGCGAAAAAATCAACCAAATCCCACTGTCAGCATCAACAGCAACAAAAAAGACTGAAATATTAACAGAGGATGTACTGGGACAACTTGATACAGCTATACAGAGTGCAGTATTCATTTCTTTAGCCATTGATGAATCAACAGATATAACTGATAAGCTTTTGGTGTATGTAAGATTTTTTAACAAAGAAACAAAAGAACTTTGTGACGACCTGTTAGGTGTAACACCACTTGAGACACAAGAGGAGAAGACATATATGAGGCCATTAAGGAGATTCTGAGAAAGAGGAAGATAGATCTGAAAAACGTCTCAGTTACCACAGATGATGCCCCTGCCATGGTAGGAAACGAGAAAGGAGCTGTGGCACGACTGAAAGAGGACAACCCTGACCTTATGCTTACCACTGCATCATTCACCAGAATATCCTGTGTGCCATTCTGTCAGAAAACTTTGCAGAAATCATGGACACAATATGAAACTCATCAACTTCCTCAGGGTATCCTCATCCCATCAACATCGTTTACTAAGAGAGTTTCTTAACCACTTCAGCCCCAGAAGGATTTCCCACTTTAGGATCAGAGCACTTTTTGCGATTCGGCACTGCGTTGCTTTAACTGACAATTGCGCGGTCGTGCGACGTTGTACCCAAACAAAATTTGCGTCCTTTCTTTCCCACAAATAGAGCTTTCTTTTGGTGGTATTTGATCCCCTTAGCATCAATACTGATCGCCGCTATAAACAAAAGAAGAGCGACAATTTTGCAAAAGAACCCAAATTTCTTACTTTTTGCTAAAATACAAATCCAAGACAAATATAAAAAAACATTTTTTTCCATTGGTTTTGGCCAATTTATATTCTTCCTAATATTTTTGGTAAGAAAAAATCGTAATCAGCGCTTATTGATTGGTTTGCGCAAAAGTTGCAGCGTTTGTGGGTGATGAGAATTAATTTCTGGGGTTTTTATTTTTTACTAGTAATGGCAGCGATCTGCAATTTTTAGCGGTACTGCGATATTGTGGCAGACATGTCGGACCATTTTGACACTTTTTTGGGACCATTGCCATTTATACAGCAATCAGTGTTATAAAAATGCACTGATTACTGTGTAAATGCCATTGGCAGTGAAGGGGTTAACCTGGAGGGGGCGCTCTAAGGGTTAACTGTGTTCCCTGGACATGTTCTAACTGTATGTGGGCTGGCCTGACTGGGGGAAGGGAGTGATCATGGCTTCCATATACATGAATCCTATGATCACAGCCCTTCCCCCTCTAACAGAACGGAGATCCGTGTTTACTTGCACAGACCTCCTTTCTTTCACTGTGGGGGGGCCATTGTGGGTAGCCGGCGGTGATCGAGTCCGCCCTACCCGCTCCCTGGCCCCTCCCAAACACAGTGAGAGTGCGAGCGTACCTCCAGTGGGGCGCGTGCGCTCACAGTGAGGGATATCGCAGCCGCTGTCATATGATGGCGGTTTGCAATATCGGGCCACTCAGACGCCGGTCAGCGGTCAGCAAGTTGTTAAATAAGTTGAGGCAAATGCAAATGACCTTTTACTTCACAAAAATGTTAGATGGCTGAGTAAAGGCAATGTATTGGAACGCATTTGGTCCATCCGAACCAAAGTAGCGGCTTTCTTAGTGCAACTCAAAAGTCAGAAAGCAAGACAGTTTTCCTTGTTTTTACAAGATGAGAGCACAATGGATAATATCGCTTTCCCAGTTGACATAACATCACACCTAAATGAACTCAATTTAAAGCTCCAGGGCAAGAACAATTCCATCTGTGATTTGACGACCGCTGTCCGCTCCTTCCAAAGAAAACTGGATTTGTTCAAGGAAGATCTGCAAGGAAAGTGCTTGCATTTCACAAGGGTAAAAGAACAGATTCAAGGAAAGAGAGATGTTTCTCCTTTTGTTGACTTCATAAATAAACTCATTGGAAACTTCAGTAAAAGGTTTGATAGCTTCAGTCTTGGACAGCAGATCCTCCTGTTCATCCACAATCCAGTCCTCATTAAAGATGTCAGAGTATTTTCAAAGGAGGTGATGCAGACCTTCAAGTTGGCACATGAGTAGAGTTGAGCGAACCCGTGGATGTTCGGGTTCGGTGGGTTCGGCCGAACTTCGGAAAAAAGTCCGGGTTCGGTACCGAACTTGACCCGAACTTTACCCCGAACCCCATTGAATTCAATGGGGACCCAAACTTTTCGACACAAAAATGACTGTAAAAGAGCCCTGGAATATGCTAGAGGGCTACAAAATGATTTTAGAACAATAATCTGTCCCTTACAGCAACAGCAGGAACCTGACCCTATAGGAGTAGGAGATGATTATAGAACAATAATCTGTCCCTTACAGCAACAGCAGGAACCTAACCCTATAGAACTAGGAGATGATTTTAGAACAATAATCTGTCCCTCTAAGCAGTAGACTGTACCTAGTCCAGTCAGATCTTTCTGTAATGCAGGATGAGATCTGCAATCTGTCCCTAAAAGCAGTAGTAGTAGTAATCTCTACCTATCTATCTATCTGCAATCTGTCCCTCACAGCACCGGCAGCATCCTCTCCCTACACTACCCAGAGAGCATGTGACATGCAGCACTGTGACTCCAGCCTCATATAGAGGCTGGGTCACATGATGCACTGGCCAATCACAACCATGCCATTAGCAGGCATGGCTGTGATGGCTTCTAGGGAAAACCAGTGAAACGCTTGTTGATTGGCTGCCCTGCAGCTATTCAACATGCGTGATCAAATACCCGAACACAGAACTCGAACCCGAACTTTTTTTTCAAATGTCCGGGTTCGGATGCAGGTCACGGACACCCCAAAGTTCGGTACGAACCCGAACTTTACAGTTCGGGTTCGCTCAACTCTACACATGAGGGATCTCTACAGACAGAAAGGATTGGTCTGCAAACAAACGTAGCACTAAGAGAGCACTTTGGAGAAACTGATCCTGCTAACTTCTGGCTACAGACTGTGCCTGAGACTGATTTCCCTTGTCTAGTCAAGGTAGCTCTACACACCTTGACCATGTTTGGATCGAGGTACAGCTGTGAGTCATCTTTCTCCACTGTGAACATTATTAAAACTAAGTATCGTTCCAGGCTCACCAATGAGCACCTACATATGTGCATGAGAATGGCAGTAACTTAATTTAAGCCAAGATTCAAACTACTGTCAGGACAATCAAAAGCCCATTTTTCTGCACTTTTTCAAATTGACACCTTTAGTTGTTTAAATCAGAAGGTGCTATTTTCTTTTACTTGAAAAATGGATGTGCTTTTTATTTTTATTAAAGAGTTATTGATTTGTTTCCATATTGTTTCTGTTAAAAATATTTTTTTGTTTTCCATACAAAGACAAGAGCAAATGTAAAGCTATCCTAGTTCCAACTGTCCACGTGTTTAATGTCGTAACTGAAACTTGACAATAAATATTGTTGAAATGCTAATGAAATTGTGCTTTTCTCATTTTTTAATAGACATACAGTGACTACAATCTTTCTGAGTCCTAGCACAAACTTGAGACCTCGGCCCAGAGAAAATTTTGGCAACCGGACCTCCTTGAATTTTAATTCATTACCCCTGCTCTATAGTGTGTACTTGTCTCAATTAAGAGCAACAGGTGTCTTATCTATTTGCTTTGTTCCTCTGCTATCAGCATGAATCACTTCTGACAAGTTTTCCTGACACCAAGAGAAAAAAGGTGACAGGGAAGGGCCATCCATCAGATTGACATCCTCAGCTCTGTTCCTGTGTGCTGTGTGGAGGGGGAACGGGGTATCTCTTCCTTCTAATCAGCTCTCAGAACTCTCCTCACTGAGTTCTGCAAAGTGTAATTTCAGCTCTCTGAAGGATTTCCCACTGTAGGACCAGATCACTTTTTGCGATTTGGCACTGCGCTGTTTTAACTGAAAATTGAACGGTCGTTGCGTCCTTTTTTTCCCATAAATTGAGCTTTCTTTTGGTCCTATTTGATCACCTCTGCATCATTTCTGATCGCCGCTATAAACAAAAAAAGAGCAACAATTTTGCAAAAAAAATATATATTTCTTACTTTTTGCTAAAATACATAAAAAAAAAAAAAAAAAATAAAAAAAATATATATATATATATATATATATATATAAACAAATTATTCATCAGTTTTGGCCAATTTATATTCTTCCTCATATTTTTGGTAAAAAGAAAAAAAAAAAACACAATCGCCGTTTATTGGTTTGCCGCGTTTACAAACCATGAAAATTAATTTCAGGCGTTTTTACGTTTTTGTTTTTTTTTGTTAGTAATGGCAGCAGTCTGTGATTTTTATCGGGACTTTGATATTGCAGCGGACATCTGCAGCGCGCTCTCACCCCCTAGCTGCGCGTGCACAAATCGCCGCTTATATACGGCGATTCGCGGGACAGCGTCCCATTGCCGCAGTAAATATGCAGTAGCCAGTTGGGAACTGGTGAAATGTGTGGACTTTGAACGGGTGTAAAGAACAGTGCAAATAAACAGCTACAACTTATGTAGGAGGATTTGTTTAATCTCTGTGTATCACTAGTCAAGTGCACTGCCGAAAAATGTGTTTGTTTTCGTTTCATTCTTTTTTCTTTTTCTTTTTCGGGTCATTTGTTATGATTGAAATTCATTATTTCAAATAAATTCATAACTTTGGAAAAATTTGAAAATCCAAAAAATCGAAAATAAGACCAAAAAATCCGAAAATTATAAAAATCCGAAAATATAACTAATTAATAATAACCAATTATTAAATTATAGGTATTGGATTTTCCTTTCAAATTTGATTGTTAGTGAACATAATGAATATGAATTTATCCGAAGTTACAAATTATCTGAAATAATGAATGTCGCATCTAAACAAGTGGAATAATAATAATAAATAGTTTTTGTTATTATTATTATAATTATTTATCATTATTAATTTGTTATGTTCCATTCATTTAGATGCAGCACTCGTTAATTCTGATAATTCGTAACTTCGGATAAATTCATATTCGTTACGTTCACTGACAGCCACATTTGAAAGGAAACTCCAATACCTATAATTTCATAGTTAGTAAAAGTTGTTATAAGTTAGTTCGTTATCATTTCAGATTTTCATTTTTATTTTCGGATTTTCAAATTTCCGAATTTTCAAATTTCGAATTTTTGAATTATCGTATTTCTGATTTTCAAATTTTCTGATTTTCAAATTTTCAAATTTCTGAAAAATTTGTTAAAGGGTTATCGTTAATTTGAATATTTCCGAATTAACTTTTTTTTTATTTCATTGAAAAACAAATTCAGAACGAAACGAATTGCACATGTCTACAGTATCTCACAAAAGTAAGTACATCCCTCACATTTTTGTAAATATTTTATTCTACCTTTTCATGTGACAACACTGAAGAAATGACACTTTGCTACAATGTAAAGTAGTGAGTGTACAGCTTGTATAACAGTGTAAATTTGCTGTCCCCTCAAAATAACTCAACACACAGCCATTAATGTCTAAATCGCTGGAAACAAAAGTGAGTACACCCCCTAAGTGAAAATGCCCAAATTGGTGCCTATGAGTGACAGGGGGCACTTCCAAGCCCCTATGATATCCCACAGCTGACGTCAGCTGTGGGTGGGCAGCACGGCTTGGCATTCTGCTGACGGTGGTCACATTTTACGTGGCCATGTTGGGGAGAGTTAGCAGCACCGCCACTCAGACGCCCGGATCGGGTGTGACATCAGAGAACCTTTCCGGCTCTGTCATTTCCGGTGGGGCCGCTTTTAGAGAGGCCAGGGACACCATAGACACTGGAAGCGTTCCAGTGACATGTGTCTCTGGCTGAAACAGCAAAGGTAAGAGAGTGGATATTCTTTTGGGGGATTTATGACAGCTGGTATTTGTCTTTATATAGGATACTTTAGGAGGGCGGCCCCATTGATTCATAGTAAGTCTTGGCTACTGGCTATGTAATTGGGGGAATGTTCATCAAACCAAGTTAGTCTGATCAATTTTCACTTTATTAGAGGAATTCAACTATTCAGCCATGGGATCATTAGGCACAATTAATAAACGAAAAATGTGGATTTCCTGCCATATTCTGAGAGAGGATTTTGTGATCCTGTCAAGGAGTGTATAGCGTTATGGCTGATGAACGTTCCGTCTAAGAAGGTTTTTAATTAAATATGCTGATATTTATTGGTACCTGGTATTATATTATTATTATTATCCTTTGACGTTATAGATCATGCGGTAATTGCTGTGACCCAAACTCTATCTGTGGTCCAACGCCCGTCATACAGGGTCGGCGGTTCTGGCACCGCCGGCCATTAAGACAGGAGGGGGTTGACCTGCGACTGTACTATATTGCGCCATATACTGGTGAAGAGTGGAAATGGTGAGCACATTTATATTGAGTAATCCTTTGAATTATATGATGTTTATAATATTATGTTTGATTATTAGATGTGCAATTATGTGGAGTTATGCTGAGGAAGCAGAGTATCTGCGAAACGTCGATAACACTCCGTACGCCAAGCATCCAATCTGTCCAAGCCCTATTGGATACTTTGTGTGTAATGCGTAATATACATTCAAAAGTTTTTTATGGAATCTTTTATGCAATTTTGTACTCTTTTAAACCACGTATTTTGAAATTGTGTGCTCACTTTAGACAGCCATCAGTAAAATCCCTTTGAATAGACGAGACATGGCCTCTGATCTGTTTTTTACTCCCCACAATTGTTATAGATATGGGGTGTGGATTGCATGAGCTGTCTCCAGCACTGGTCACTCTCAATGTATTCACTGTATGATAATAATAATAATAGTGTAGCCAGGAGTCCAGCTCTGCTACTCTGACAAAGAGACATTTGTGCCCACTAAGTGCTTTGGAGGATTCCCCCTAGTGTTAGCTTGTTAAATCAGAATGGATTTGTGCAGGAGTGATGCCTTGTGGGACTTGTAGTGTGACAGAGGGAAAATATAATCAGAGTCTGCTGTGGAAGGACTCCATTTCCCATCAGGATATGCTGCAGAGTGCTCTTGGGAGAAACATTGCCTTCTGGGAGAACGTATTTAAGTCAATGGAGGAGCTTGTTGTGGCCTCTTTGGATGGTGTAATCGACCAGCAAGGACACTGTATGCTTTACAGCGGGATTGCAGCCTGTGGCCTACTTCCAGTAATCCAGCAGGCTGAATTTTTACAGTGTCCCAGTGACCTGAGGTGCTACAGCGTTCCAGTGGGTGATCTGCAGAGCCAGCTTACTGCCATCTGAATCAGTTCCAGAGCAGCAGCAGTCACAGCAGCAGCCACATTGATCGATCAGGGAGAGCTGCAAGGAGTGCAGTGGAGGCCATTTTCCCCAGGAGCAAAGAGTAAGTGTGTACATGGGTTCCAGTGCCATCATCATCATCTGAGCAGCCGGACCGTCTACTGCAGTCATTACCTGGTTTGGTGAGTGGGCCTAGGCCTATCCATAAGAGTACTTATTCTGTCCCTGCAGTTCTCCTTTAAAGGAATATCCTAATCGCATTTTGGATTACAGTTAATAACTGCACTGGATTGCTGGTAGTTGTCAGCTTATCCTACAAGTCAGTGATCACTGGGAAGGTTGTTGAATTCAGTGAAGTTTAACCTCTTTTGTGCCTCATCTCAAAGATTAGAGGACACAGTGCTTTTAGGTTCCTAACTTCCAATCAATATAAGCTGGCAGAAGATTTCCTGAACTTTGCAATACAGGATTGCAACAACCACAGCTTCTCATCCCCCCACTTCATCAGACTCAGGGCTGTTTATTTGGTGCTAGTACACCCCCCTAAGAACTCTCAGAAGTAGAGCAGGAGGATTTAGATAGATCATTACTACTGTTTACTGTAGTTGACTTAATATTGATCTGAGCTGTTATTGAGTGGTACCGTTTTATCTGCATTCCATTGAGCAGTACAGTTTTATCTGCATTTCATTGAGCGATACAGTTTTAACTGTATTTCATTGAGTGGTACTGTTTTGTCTGCAGTGATATCAATTTAACCTGGGCTCACCCAATTCTTTAGGATAATCATTACTTTATATTGATTCACTGCAAACAATACATAGCTATATTGTCCACAAGTGAACCAACTGGTAGTTGATTAAACGTAATTGGAGGAATTCTATTATTGCACATATTAGCCGTAGGCACACTCGCATGCTCACTGTGTTCCGGGGGAGCCAGGGAGCGGGTAGGGCTACCCGCGATGGCTCCCCCGCAGTGAGAGAATGGAGGTCCGTGTATGTAAACACGGATCTCCGTTCTGACAGAGGGGGAAGGGATGTGATCACAGACTCCCTGTATATGGGAGCCGTGATCACTCCCTACCCCTGCCAGCCCATCCCCCATACAGTTAGTACACACTGAGGGAACACAGTTAACCCTTAGAGTGCCCCCTCCAGGTTAATCCCATCACTGCCAATGGCATTTATACAGTAATCAATGCATTTTCATAGCATTTATCACTGTATAAATGCCAATGGTCCCACAAAAGTGTCCGCCACAATATCACAGTACTGCTTAAAATCGCAGATCGCCGCCATTACTAGTAAAAAATAAAAAAAATAAAAACCCCAGAAATGAATTCTCATCATTCGTAAACGCAGCAACTTTTGCGCAAACCAATCAATAAATGCCGATTTCAATTTTTTTTTTTACCAAAAATATGAGGATGAATATAAATCGCCCAAAACCGGTGAAAATAAATGTTTTGTTATATTTTTTTTAGATACGTATTTTAGCAAGAAGTAAGAAATATTGGTTTTTTTTGCAAAATTGTAGCTCTTTTTTGTTTATAGTGGTGATCAGAAATGAGACTTAGGTGATCAAATACCACCAAAAGAAAGCTCTATTTGTGGGGAAAAAAAAGGACGCAAATTTCGTTTGGGTACAACGTCGCATGGCCGTGCAATTGCCTGTTAAAGCAACGCAGTGCCGAATAGCAAAAAGTGCTCTGGTCCTAACATGGGAAATCCTTCTGAGGCTGAAGTGGTTAAAATTGCTGGTGAGTAGCAGGGAGTCCGGAATACTGTTTAAGTGACTGTCCCTTCTTACTCATCAAATTTATCTAGGTTAATCTTTGTGTAAGGCTTTTTGAGTCTCTGATTCAACTCACATTGTTAACTGTTGGCTATTGAGTTGTGACCTTTTATTATTCAAACGTCACCCTTTCATATAAAGTATGAGGTAAGTAAATATTTTAAATTAAAATTTTGGTGTGGTGTCCATTACAACAAGGGTGTTAACTTTAATGGAATCTTGCAATATGAGTGAACCCAGAGAGTCAGGGGTGGTGGAGGACTCTCAGAGTGGGGAAGGCCAAGGGGGAATTGAATTTTTAAGCAACCCTCAAGGGCTACAATAATAATAATAATAATAATAATAAAAATAATAAATGAACAAATAAATGTAAAATAAATACACAAATAAAAAAAATATAAATAAATAAATTGAATAAATGAATTATAAGTAATAATACATAAATAATTAACCCCTAAGCTTAACCCTTATAAAAATAAAATAATAAATAACGTAACACCCTAACACAAAATAAATAAATAAATAAATTATTATTATTATAATTATTAATAATGTATTTTTAGTGTAGGTTTGGGTATTTATTATTATGTTATTATTATTATTGATAGTAATAATAATAATAATAATAATGTATTTAATATTTTTTTAAGGTGAAGGCCCCTTTCACACTTGTGCAACTTGTCCTGCGACTTGGGACTGCAAAATCACATGATAAGTCATACCTCATAATTTTCAATGAGTACCATTCATATCTGTGCGACTTCAAAGTAGTCCTTGTACTACTTTGGTCCAACTTTGATGCGAGTTGAGGTCCATAGACCTCAAGTTTAAACAGGCATTCCCTGAAATTGCAGCAAAATCGCAGCCGCAAAATCACGCGACTTTCAAGTGTGGCAGTGTGAAAGGGACCTAAGGGTTAATTATTATTTATTTGTGTATTATTACATAATTATTATTATTATGTATTATTACATATTATTAATTTCTTGTATTTATTTATGATGATTTTTAGTTATTTCTGTATTTATTTTACATTTATTTATTCATATATTATTACTATTTTACATTTTACATTTTTTTCATTTGAACAGAAAATCGCCCAAAACCACACAACAAAACACGTGAATGTGCACAAAAATGTACGAATGATGCGGTTCCATTAATCTCTTTGAGAATGAGAATGAAATGTGCCAAAAACGCTTGAATCTGCCCAATTCTAGTTACAAACAAAGCTCCAAAACTGTTTTGAGCTTCAGCCGTTTGGCTGCAGGCGACTTGGAGTGGAGATGTGAACCATAAGAGTGAGAATAATTGATAATAATTGAATCAAAGTTTTGGAGCTTCGAGCTTCAAGCTACAAAATGCTGAGGAGTGAATGGGGCCTTAGGAAGTAGGTGGTGTGCATGTTACTATTGAGGTTCTCCTGGGATGTGCAGAGATTGTCAGGCAAGTGTCCAGGCACGGGCAGAGTGATGCCAGGAAGTGGCTGGATGTTAGACTATCAGGGTGCTATGGAGCTGAAGTGCAAGCTGGCTATGCGGTGGCTTGGTCCACTCTGTGGTGATCATCTCGGCATGAATTTCCTCATGGATGACATCACTATGCGGTGTGGCGTGGTTAAGTGTTTCGAGGCATTGCCCCTTTGTCAAACCAATAGGGATTACTACCTATTTCCTAATAGTGAGTGCAATATTTTTATTTTATGTATTCATCCTACTTGTTTTTACAGTCTACATTTAGATGGAGGCACCCCCTCTTGTTTGTTATGGATTACTGCACAGATCTGGAAGAAATACACAGAAAACAAACCAAGACTCAAGTATGAATACACATGACTCTTGTATTTAGACGTATTTGCTTATCCTGAGTAAGGTAAACACTCCCAGTTTCAGAGTACTGATAATAAGAAAGTTTCTCTGCAATAAGATTTATATACTGTGTACACCAATTGCCAACTAGAAAAACAAACAAGTGACACATGAGCGGGAATCCTGCCCACACTAAATTCAGTTTACATTCCTGTTATACGGTAAGGCATGGAATGATTACTTATGATTACTCATCATTTATTTTCTTATTAAAGAAAATACACAACATTAATAACCTGTTCTATTAGCCACCAAATTAAGAACAATCAACAAAGAAAATGTTTTCTGTGTTTAATAAGGTTTGCACTGCAGGCAGATAAAAATAAATCATTTGTTTATGGGAAAAACCATTAAAACACCATTAAAGACCAATTAACATGTTGGTATTTATTAATGTAATGCAGTCAGGCTGAATAATCAGCAATAAATATGCTCTTTTTTTCCCTGTGCTAACAGCTTGCTAGATCATCGATAGACGCTTAACCCAAAGCGCAGCAGTCTGAGCTTCCAGCAATCCAACACACCCCCTGTCCAATGCTCCAATCATCAGCACTACAAAGGAAATGTGAGCATCGCTGATTGGAGCACTGAATGGAGGATGTGCTGGGTTCCTGGAGACCTGTGTTAATGCATTGTGTGTGAGAGCTGTGGTCCGGCTCCTCAGCATGCTGCCAGCAAAGAGTAGTCTAACCCATGTTATAGCGCAAAAAAAATAGCATATTTATGCATGCAGCCTGTCTGTATTACAGTAATACATGTAAGTTTTAAGAGTATTAAAATCAATTGGTGTAGGTAACTGGCATTGATTTGGTATAAATACTATATAGAGCAGAGCTTAGACTGAGAGAAAAGCAGCACAAGGAGCCAATAAGGTGTACCCCAGTGCCCATGTGCTGACAGGAAGAGCAAGCAGAGTGAGTAGAGAGATGAGCCCATCAGTCTGCTGCTTATCCTGCACTAGTTACAGGGAGGGGGCAGGAAAAGGCCTAGCTATAGTACTTTAAGCTCAAAAATGGAACTTCCACTTATCCGTCTCCTCCCCCCTCCAAGGCCACATTTGGCACCTTTCAGGGGGGAGGGGGGAACGGGTACCTGTTTTTGCCCGGTCTCCTGGAAGTTTGGCACCCTCCTCCTTCCTCCGCCACTGGACCAAATGGAAAATGCAGCACGCTTTGCTCATGCCTAGTTAGGAACCAGCTTTGAAGCTGAAATGCTTCACTGCCAGGTTCCCTTACCAGGAATGGCGGCGGCTGCACCCGACATCGCAGGCTATCTGGACAGGTAAGTGTCCATATATTAAAAGTCAGCATCTGCAGTATTTGTAGCTGCTGACTTTTAATTTTTCATGGTGGGGGGCTGGACCTCCTCTAAAGCTGAACTCCAGGAAACCTGATAATTATTTCTTTGTATTGAAGCTGTGCCTGCCCCGTGCCTTTTGATATGTGTTCATTTCTGTTGAAGGGATTTAAAAAAGAGGATTTACTTATCCGATCCTCTGGTCCTGCTTGCTCTTCTATACAGCTAAACTGATCCCTGCAGCATCTTCTTTCCCATGCTCCAGTGATCTAAGGTCCTACGGAGTCCTCAAGACTGATGCAGGGTTCATAGCGCTGCATTGGATGGAAGGATGCCAAGGGATAGTCTAATGCCAGAGCATGGGGGAGATCCGTCTTCCAGGAGAGTGGAAGATTGAGTAAGTAAAAGTGCTTTTATTGTCCACTTAGAATAAACAAGCAGTTAACTCTAGCACTGCAGGAACAAACCTACTGCAAGGGAGTATTTGTAGGTTTCCTAAGTGTGGCTTTATGCAGTAGAGAAAAGTTAGATCTTCAGGCTGAATGTGTTGTCTGGCAGGGTTGTGTAAACCTTCAGACTAGACAGACAAAAATGCAAAACATACATTTCTCATCTGTGTATTTAACCACTTCAGCTCCCAAAGATTTTACCCCCTTCATGACGAGGCCCTTTTTTTGCTATTTGGCAATGCCGTACCGCAAAATATTTTTTTCACACAAATAGAGCTTTCTTTTGTCTGTATTTGATCACCAATGCATTATTATTTTGTGCGATTTAAACAAAAAAAGACCAAAAATTCTTAAAAAAAAAACAAAACAATATTTTTTACATTCTGCTATAAAGCATATCTAATAAAAAAAATTAAAACTCTAATTTCTTCATAAATGTTGGCCAAAATGTATTCTTCTACGTGTTTTTGGTTTTAAAAAAATCCCAATAGGTGTATATTAATTGGTTTGTGTGAAAGTAATAGCGTCTACAAACTATGTTATATATACCGGAAATTTCATTTTGAAAAAAAATGTTTTTATACTACTTATTGCAGGGAACTATGACTTATAATTGGACTGCACTAGTGCGGCAGGCAATCTGTCACTGGCAGGAACTGACTAACTGCCCCTGACATCACCAGAGAAATTACAGTGATCAGTGCTAAAAATATACTGTACTAATGACACTGCCTTGGAAGGAGTTAACATCTAGGGAGATCAAGGGGTTACATATGTGCCTATGTGTAATGTGTGTAAAGTGTACTACTTTTTACTAATGATCTCTCAATTTCTCATACCTGCTAATATAGTCATATTAGCTTGATGCAGCTTCCTATTTGTTAAATATAATCCTTAGAATATAAGTAGGTTATAGCTTAATGTAGCAAATCCTTTTTAGAATTACAAAAAGATAGAAAGTCTCCTTATTATAATTTTTGGCAGCGGCAGCGATAGTCATAAGGCTATAATTATATAAATAAGAGATATACAGTAAAGTAATATGTGCCATTAACTGAAGTCAGTAGCATTTTTTGAATCATTTTGGAGCTGTTTTTCCTAAAACCGGGAAGTGTGTCAGTCTTTCAGGGATTCCAAGTACTGTAAATAAAGGTATTACATTTTAGAAAAGTCTGGAGTATAGCTACAGTGAGGGAAAAAAGTATTTGATCCCCTGCTGATTTTGTACGTTTGCCCACTGACAAAGAAATGATCAGTCTATAATTTTAATGGTAGGTTTATTTTAACAGTGAGAGACAGAATAACAACAAAAATATCCAGAAAAATGCATTTCAAAAATGTTACAAATTGATTTGCATTTTAATGAGTGAAATAAGTATTTGCCCCCTTCGCAAAACATGACTTTGTACTTGATGGCAAAGCCCTTGTTGGCAATCACAGAGGTCAGACGTTTCTTGTAGTTGGCCATCAGGGTTGCATAGGAGGGATTTTGTCCCACTCCTCTGTGCAGATCCTCTCCAAGTCATTAAGGTTTGGAGGCTGACATCTGGATACTGGCTAGGCGACTCCAGGACCTTAATGTGCATCTTCTTGTGCCACTCCTTTGTTGCCTTGGTTGTGTATTTTGGGTCATTGTCACGCTGGAATACCCATCCACGACACATTTTCAATGCCCTGGCTGTAAGAAGGAGGATCTCACCCATGATTTGACGGTACATCGCCCCACCCATCATCTCTTTGATGCAGTACAGTTGTTCTGTCCCCTTAGCAGAAAAACACTCTCAAAGCATAATGTTTCCACCTTCATGTTTGACAGTTCTTGGGTTCATAGGCAGCATTCCTCTTCCTCCAAACACAGCAAGTTGAGTTGATGCCAAAAAGCTTGATTTTGGTCTCATCTGACCACAACACTTTCACCCAGTTCTCCTCTGAATCATTCAGATGTTCAATAGCAAACTTCAGACAAGCTTTTACATTATCGTACAAAAGTGAGTACACCCCTCACATTTTTGTAAATATTTTATTATATATTTTTCATGTGACAACACTGAAGAAATGACACTTTGCTACAATGTAAAGTAGTGAGTGGACCGCTTGTATAACAGTGTAAATTTGCTGACCACTGACAACAAAAGGGAGTACACCCCTAAGTGAAAATGTCCAAATTGGGCCCGAAGTGTCAATATTTTGTGTGGCCATCATTATTTTCCAGCACTGCCTTAACCCTCTTGAGCATGGAGTTCACCAGAGCTTCACAGGTTGCCACTTGAGTCCTCTTCCACTCCTCCACCACAACATCACGGAGCTGGTGGATGTTAGAGACCTTGCGCTCCATCACCCTCTGTTTGAGGATGCGCCACAGATGTTCAATAGGGTTTAGGTCTGGAGACATGCTTAGCTAGTCCATCACTTTTACCCTCAGCTTCTTTAGCAAGGCAGTGGTCATCTTGGAGGTGTGTTTTGAATGCTTATCATGTTGGAATAATGCCCTGCGGCCCAGTGTCCGAAGGGAGGGGATCATGCTCTGCTTCAGTATGTCACAGTACATGTTGGCATTCATGGTTACCTCAATGAACTGTAGCTCCCCAGTACCGGCAGCACTCATGCAGCCCCAGACCATGACACTCCCACCACCATGCTTGACTGTAGGCAAGACAAACCTGTCTTCGTACTCCTCATCCTGGTTGCTGTCACACACGCTTGACACCATCTGAACCAAATAAGTTTATCTTGGTCTCATCAGACCACAGGACATGGTTCCAGTAATCCATGTCCTTAGTCTGCTTGTCTGCAGCAAACTGTTTGCGGGCTTTCTTGTGCATCATCTTTAGAAGAGGCTTCCTTCTGGGACGACAGCCATGCAGACCAATTTGATGCAGTGTGTGGAGTATGGTCTGAGCACTGACAGGCTCAACCCCCACCCCTTCAACCTCTGCAGCAATGCTGACAGCACTCATACATCTATTGCCCGAAGATAACCTTTGGATATTATACTGAGCACATGCACTCAACTTCTTTGGTTGACCATGGCGAAGCCTGTTCTGAGTGCATCCTGTCCTGTTAAACCACTGTGTGGTCTTGGCCACTGTACTGCAGCTCAGTTTCAGGGTCTTGGCGATCTTCTTATAGCCTAGGCCATCTTTATGTAGAGCAACAATTCTTTTTTTCAGACTCTCAGAGAGTTCTTTGCAATGAGGTGCCATGCTGAACTTCCAGTGACCAGTATGAGAGAGTGAAAGCGATAACATACAATTTAACACACCTGCTCCCCATTCACACCTGAGACCTTGTAACACTAACGAGTCAAATGACACTGGAAAGGGAAAATGGCTAATTGGGCCCAATTTGGACATATTCACTTAGGGGTGTACTCACTTTTGTTGCAAGCGGTTTAGACATTAATGGCTGTGTGTTGAGTTATTTTGAGGGGACAGCAAATGTTCACTATTATACAAGCTGTGCATTCACTACTTTACATTGTAGCAAAGTGTAATTTCTTCAGTCGTGTCACATGAAAAGATATAATAAAATATTTACAAAAATGTGAGGGGGGTACTCACTTTTGTGAGATACTGTATATATACTGTATATAGGATTTTTTTTTTAATAGGAGGCCACCATAGTTCTACTTTAGGTCAATTTTTACCAAGGTAGCTCACTGAAGGAAATGGACAGTTTTTGCTTCAGCAAAATATATATAATATATACAGTCAGGTCCATAAATATTGGGACATCAACATAATTCTAATCTTTTTGGCTCTATACACCACCACAATGGATTTGAAATGGAACAAACAAAATGTGCTTTAACTGCAGACTTTCACCTTTAATTTGAGGGTTTTTACATCCAAATCAGGTGAACGATGTAGGAATTACAACAGTTTGTATATGTGCCTCCCACTTTTAAGGGACCAAAAGTAATGGGACAATTGGCTGCTCAGCTGTTCCATGGTCAGGTGTGTGTTATTCCCTCATTACCCCATTTACAAGGAACAGATAAAAGGTCCAGAGTTAATTTCAAGTGTGCTATTTGCATTTGGAATCTGTTGCTGTCAACTCTCAATATGAGATCCAAAGAGCTGTCACTATCAGTAAAGCAAGCCATCATTAGACTGAAAAAACAAAACAAACCCATCAGAGAGATAGCAAAAACATTAGGTGTGGCCAAATCAACTGTTAGGAACATCCTTAAAAAAAAATATGCACCGGTGAGCTCAGCAACACCAAAAGACCCGGAAGACCACAGAAAACAACTGTGGTGGATGACCAAAGAATTCTTTCGCTGGTGAAGAAAACACCCTTCACAACAGTTTCCAGGTCAAGAACACTCTCCAGGAGGTAGGTGTATGTGTGCCAAAGTCAACAATCAAGAGACAACTTCACCAGAGTGAATACAGAGGGTTCACCACAAGATGTAAACCATTGGTGAGCCCCATAAACAGGAAGGCCAGATTAGAGTTTGCCAAACAACATCTAAAAAAGCCTTCACAGTTCTGGAACAACATCCTATGGACAGATGAGACCAAAATCAACTTGTACCAGAGTGATGGGAAGAGAAGAGTATGGAGAAGGAAAGGAACTGCTCATGATCCAAAGCATACCACCTCATCAGTGAAGCATGGTGGTGGTAGTGTCATGGCGTGGGTATGTATGGCTGCGCACAGTGCAGATAAACAATGACCCGAAGCATACTGCGAAAGCAACCAAAGAGTTTTTTAAAGGGAAAGAAGTGGAATGTTATGCAATGGCCAAGGCAATCACCTGACCTGAATCCGATTGAGCATGCATTTCCCTTGCTGAAGACAAAACTGAAGGGAAAATGCCCCAAGAACAAGCAGGAACTGAAGACAATTGCAGTAGAGGCCTGGCAGAGCATCACCAGGGATGAAACCCAGCGTCTGGTGATGTCTATGCTTTCCAGACTTCAGGTTGTAATTGACTGCAAAGGATTTGCAACCAAGTATTAAAAAGTGAAAGTTTGATTTATGATTGTTAATCTGTCCCATTACTTTTGGTCGCTTATAAAGTAGGAGGCACATATACAAACTGTTGTAATTCCTACACCGTTCACCTGATTTGGACGTAAATACCCTCAAATTAAAGCTGAAAGCCTGCAGTTAAAGCACATCTTGTTTGTTTCATTTCAAATCCATGGTGGTGGTGTATAGAGCCAAAAAGATTAGAATTGTGTCGATGTCCCAATATTTACGGACCTGACTGTAGATATAATAAAATATTTATAAAAATGTGTGGGGGTTGTACTCACTTTTGTGAGATACTGTACATGTACTTTCTTGATCAGGGGAACCTTGTGGGCGCTGAAGGATTTTAGTCCTTCGCAGCGTAGTGTGTTACCAATTGTTTTCTTGGTGACTATGGTCCCAGCTGCCTTGAGATCATTGACAAGATTTTCCCGTGTAGTTCTGGGCTGATTCCTCACTGTTCTCTTGATCATTGAAACTCCACGAGGTGAGATCTTGCATGGAGCCCCAGACCAAGGAAGATTGACAGTAATTTTGTGTTTCTTCCATTTGCGAATAATCACACCAACTGTTATCACTTTCTCACCAAGCTGCTTGGCGTTGGTCTTGTAGCCCATTCCAGCCTTGTGTAGGTCTAGAATCTTGTCCCTGACAACCTTGGACAGCTCTTTGGTCTTGGCCATGGTGAAGAGATTGGAATCTGATTGCCTTTCTTATTGTTAATATTTTAATTAAAAAAAATGTTTAATTGGAATCTGATCGATTGATTACTTCTGTTGACAGGTGTCTTTATATAAGTTACAAGCTGAGATTAGGAGCACTCTCTTTAAGAGAGCGCTCCTAATCTCAGCTCGTTACCTGTATAGAAGACACCTGGGAGCCAGAAATCTTGCTGATTGATAGGGGATCCAATAATTATTTCACTCATTAAAGTGCAAATCAATTTATAACTTTTTTGAAATGCGTTTTTCTGGATATTTTTGTTGTTATTCTGTCTCTCACTGTTAAAATAAACCTACCATTAAAATTATAGAATGATCATTTCTTTGTCAGTGGGCAAACATGCAAAATCAGCAGGGGATCAAATACTTTTTCCCTCACTGTACATGGCGTAATGTACAACCTGGAGAAAGCTAACGCCATGTTGTATGAGCACCGTATGGCCATGGACAAGGTAGATATTTTAAAGTAGAAACTGCATTAACACAAGAGTAGGACCATGGGCTGGAGGATGCAACAGTGACCTTACACTTTGATGCTACAACATAGTACATAATTCACTTTAAAGCGGAGTTCCACCCAGTTAAAAGTCAGTAGCTACAAAAAGTGTAGCTGCTGACTTTTTACAAACGAACACTCACCTGTCCCACGGTCCAGCGATGCGGCCGCCCGAAGGCTCTTCTCCCCCTCCCCTCGGCGGCACCGGCATCACAAGTGTGGGCTTCAAAGCTTTGGCTTCAAAGCCGGGCGCGCACTGCGCATGCGCAAGTTGCGCTGCATGCTGTGAATGGCCGGCGTATCTTGTGGGACCTGTGACGTGTCCCAGAAGATCACCAGGTGGGAGGGGAGGAAGGGGAACTTCCATCCAGTTCCGCAGCCCAGAGGAGGAAGTGGGACCGGAGACCATGCGGAAACAGGGTCTCCGCCCCCCCCCCCCCAAAAAAAATGACATGCCAATTGTGGCATGTCAGGGGGACACCTTCCCTTAAAGAGGAAGTTCCACTTTTGGGTGGAACTCCGCTTTAAGGGATGACATTGTGAATATTTATTTGCAATGTGTAATTACAGAGCACCTGACATAGATTCCATACACTAAAGATTTCCATGCCACCACTGTCATAGCTGACCATACAATTTTTTTTTTGTTTTTATTTTTGCATTTATTCAACAGGCTGAATGAAAAGCTAAAAGATCTCTCCATCCAAAAATGCAAAATGGATGGAGGAATCCTCCCTGTCCGGACATTAAATTCTGGCAACTGTGCTTGCTGCTGTCAGAACACATTGATTAGCATCTGCAGTAGATTAGCTGCAGCTACTGATCGAGAAAAAAATTCCAATATGTTCCTTCGACAGAAGTGAACCAAACAATTGACTCCTGTCAAGCAGGTATGACCACAAACTGTGAAAAATCAAAATCCGTCCAGTCCTTGCTAAACCAACCTATTGTATGATTACTATATGGCCAGCTTAACAGGCTGACAATGTCTTAGTGGTTCTGCTATGAGAGAAGCCAAAATACCTTTAGAGCTCCCAGATCAAATCTATATTGAATTGCAGTGTTTGGGGTTTAGATTATAAAAAAAGGAATTATGGTTAGCACAATGAAGCCTTTTTAGAACAGAAGGCATTTTTATTCCATCATATATCCACAAATAAGAGGATTATTCTTCACTTAAGGATAGTGGGTAGAGCCACACAAATTATTCCTTAAAGCCCCAAGACCAAATACACGGCCATAACTGTTGGGGTATAGCCTAATATTAGAGAACTGTTTATTCTAAACTGCATACAGCAGTTTCTTGGCTTTTTGGCCATCAATAGTGAAGTATATGGAGACAATGGCTTCTGCGGACAAGGGCTTGGGACCCAGAAAGGAAATATTTTCTATCCGTCTATGGCTGGCTTAAGCCTCTTATGTGTGTATATATAGAGTGTATGTATATATATATATATATATATATATATATATATTAGAGCAGTGGTTTACAGCGGATTTTTGCAGATTGTTCAGGTGTGGGTTGGCTTCATAATAGACCCAGGATTAGAGCTCAGGGCTCCACCCAACAGACAGGAGGTCTGTGAATAGAAGTCAGGAGGACTCCAATCCTCGAGTCCCAGAAATAATCCTTAGTGAATTTGTAACAGTGTGTACAGCATTTAGGGATGCCCCAAAGCTGTATATTGAAAGCTTTGCATCTTTCCCACATTGCACTTGGAATCCATATCAAATGGCCCCTTTTCACTGTTGGGCACATTTCTCCCCTTTCCTTTAAATAGAGACACTTGGTGGGCTTCCCATGCTATTTTGTTGCATTTGACTGATACAGTTGCTGTCCAGAGGCCCAAATAAACCACCTGATTTTTTTTTTCCTTTTGACTTCAGTGGTGTTCAGATTTGATATCTTCCAAATCCTGAACATTTTGACTTGTTCGGCTGAACTGGCCGCAAATGGAACAGAGACACGAGAGTGAAAAAGGTTTAGAATTCTGGATTATGTTTCTTTGATGTCTCTTACTCCTTGTTCTATGACAACTGCTCCCTTATTTCTTGTATTAGTGTTCAGAGATAGTAAATGTGGTAAAATTTCTACAGTTTATACCCTAAGATTAGCATCACATTGGGGTTGATTTACTAAAGCTGGAGAGTGCAAAATCTGGTGCAGGTGTGCATAGAAACCAAATCAGCTTCCAGTTTTTATGTCAACGCTTAATTGAACAAGCTGCAGCTAGAAGCTGATTGGCTCCATGTAAAGCTGCACCAGATTTTGCACTTTCCAGTTTTAGCAAATCAACCAGGGACAGCCCACGCATTAGGGGCGCACGGGCGCCGCCCCCCATCCATGCGTCCGGCCCCCTGATTTACTTACAGGTAAGCCGGATGCATGGATTCCAATGGGGGTGTTTTATGCTTAAAAAAAGGAAGCCCACCCAGTTATGTGGCAATAGCGAATGAATATTAATTATTGCCACATTGATCCTCCTCCCGACCAATCAGGAAGTGGGTCTGAGACCCGTCACCCGATTGGCTGAAAGGACGGGCGATCCTATTGGACGCCTAGCAGGAGGAGAGAGGAGACGCACGGCAGAAGTCACCGTGATCTAAGAGAGGATGCAGGAGCCACTGCCTGACACACAGCTTGCCGCCCGCCATTTGCTGCCTGACCCGCAGCCCGTCACCTGCCACCAAGATGGGGTAAGTGCCTGGTAGAGAGCGGGCGAGCGGAGGGGTGAGGTGCTGCTGGTTAAGTGCCGCTGGCCACCTGGGAGGGTGCTGGTTAAGTGCCGCTGGCAGCCCGGAGGGTGGTTGGTTGCTAAAAAAACCCACCAGCCACCATTGAAATCAACACCATTGTGACACATAAGTAATATAACATTATCATTACAGTAAAGTTAGCTGGATCAAAATTTAGCAGGTTCAGCAGAGACTGGCCAAATTTTGTTCCATGTATAGCCATTCCCACTTGACAGAAGCCAATCTAATGATCGTCTACTGTCAAGCAGGCTTGTTGGAAAATTTTTCTCAAGCAGAGGTTGCAACCGCTGTGTCAGAAAGGCACTATCCATCGTACAGATGAAGCCTCAAGACTTGCACGGTGCGCAGACACAGATGTGCAGGTGCCAGTGGTGGCCGGTCCATAAGGGTTGCAGGGGCGCTGCCCCCCTAGTTTGCATGTGGGACGCTGGACTAATGCCCTTCTATGATGTCTGTCTTTTTTTTTTCAAGCACATGATTAGAGACTGAGTCTGAACCCTCCCACTTCAATCAATCAAAATTCGCTATCGGTTTCTGTCTTCTCCTCCCAATCATTTAGGACAGAAGGCGGATCTAAAGAAGACTGGGTTAGCTGGGAGGAGAAGCTGGGGAAGCCGCAGCACTGTGACTGATGGAGGGGTGAGTGTGGACCTGGGGGGTTTGTTTGCCGCTCCCCCAAAAATGTTTTTCACCAGCTACCACTGGTGGGTGCCCATTTATCTGTGCATAACTGTGTATAGCCTGTTGCTAATGTTTGTATCAATGAGAATATTTGCCAGTGCTGTCTGATCTACAGCTATTACCCTTGTCCCTTTCTGTTCCTGTGTTGACTTCTGTTATTAACCCGGCTTGTCCTGACCTTCTTGAATGCTACCTGCCCTGACTTGGTCTGTGTCTGCAGTTCATGCCTGTTTCGGACCGTCTGTTGCTGACCTTGCTTGTCTGACCTTGCATCCAGTTATCCACCTGTCCTACTCTGTATGCTGCCTGGTCCCTTCTGGTCTTTCACCTGTTGAGTGCTGCCAGTTCTTCTGCACCTGCTACCTGCAGCTACCTGGGTCTGCTGTCTCTGATGTAATGTGCTGTTCTGGTGATTTGACCCATCTCTGTTGATGCATCTGCTACCTACTGCGGTGGCTGACGGAACATCTTACAGGCACTCATACCTCGCAGCGCTCTTGTGGACACTGTCGCAACATCAGTGGTGTCAGAGTCAGGGCAGTAGGAGAGGCCTCCCTCTACACGTCAGGCTCTGCCACAAGGTATGTGACAGGTAGTCAGAATATAGTGAGAAGGAAAAAACAGCAGCGCCTCTAAGTGTAATCAGTAGTTTTATTAGGCACACACACACACGGTGATATATGCACTCACAGAGGTAGATGAAATACAGGCATCAAGGCAAGGGAATCATCCACAGGTCACTGGAGTATAGTCCGCTCTTTCTGAGGCCGGGGGTGGGTACGCTGGTGGTCTCAAGACTTGACCCTGAGGAAGGATCACGGATGATCCGAACGCATGCACTTCCCGCACGGCTTCCCGGATGTGGCATTCGTTCGTCCCACGATAGCACGCTACCCTGCTGATGGCTTCATTCGTGGCTGCACTGGAGACCACCAGCGTACCCACCCCCGGCCTCAGAAAGAGCGGACTATACTCCGGTTACCTGTGAATGATTCCCTTGCCTTGATGCCTGTATTTCATCTACCTCTGTGAGTGCATATATAACCATAGTGTTTCAGCAGGGAGGATGCATCCACCCACCCTAATCATATGGATGGAGGAATTTGTCCATTATTTATTTATTTTTTTGCTTAGCATGCTAGCTGAACAGAAAGAATAAAAAAATCAATCTACAGCCAGCCTAAGCCTAAATTATAACAGATGAAAAACAAAAGGATACATAACTGGAAATCTGAACCTTGATAGCATTACTTATGACCACAAAATAGTGTTATCAGTGTAATTTGTTAAATGATACCGTGAGAAAGAGCAAGGTAAAATTTAGTACTATTGTTACACATGTATTTCCTGTTGGCATCTTGAAATGTATAATAGTGATGACATTTATTAAATAGTCACCTTTTGTTCCTACATTGTTAAAAAAGTGTCTCTGTGTACATATATAAATTATCAGATCAAGTGAAAATGTACCTGAGCAGTCACTTTGACAATAAGATGTCTAAAAGGACTTATATTGAAACACAGGACTATGGGGTTGATTTACTATAATGGGAGAGTGCAAAATCTGGCGTAGCTGTGCGTGGTAGTCAATCAGCTTCCAGGTTTTATTGTAAAAGCTTAGTTAAACAAGCAAAAGTTAGAAGCTGATTTGTTTCTATTTACAGCTGCACCAGATGTTGCACTCTCCAGTTTTAGTAAATCAACCCCTATATGTGGATCAGGGGAGGCCCGTCCATTAAGAGCGCACAGGCGCTGTCCTCGCACTTCCCTATATGCTATGGATAGATTCATGCATAGCATGAATCTATCCATGGCTGCCCGCGACCACCCCCTATTCATGCGGCGGTGGGGTTTCTTTGAAGCATCTCATTAGTGGCTTGTGGAGCAGAGCTTGGCGCTGCAAATGAATATTTGCCTTTCTAACACTGAACCGCCTCTCCGCCAATCAGGTAGCATGTGCATGTTACCGGCTTCCCGATTGGCAGAGAAGGCAGGCAATCCTATTGGATGCCTTTCTCAGAGGAGGAGGGGGAAGCACAGCCGAAGCCAAGCCCCTCCCCACTCGCCAGACACTGCTGCCTGCCTGCTGCTCGCTCCTAGATGGGGTAAGTGCGGGACTATGATGTCATGCCCTGGGGGGGTACTGTCAGTGCCGCGAGCCCTGGTTATGGTCTATATACCCCTCTGGTTATGCTGTATATATCCCTCTGATGATGCTATATACTCCTCTGGTGATGCTGTATATACTCCTCTGGTGATGCTGTATATACCCCTCTGGTTATGCTGTATATATCCCTCTGATGATGCTATATACTCCTCTGGTGATGCTGTATATACTCCTCTGGTGATGCTGTATATACTCCTCTGGTGATGCTATATACTCCTCTGGTGATGCTATATACCCCTCTGGTGATGCTGTATATACCCCTCTGTTGATGCTGTATATACTCCTCTGGTGATGCTATATACTCCTCTGGTGATGCTGTACATACTCCTTCAGTGATGCTATATACCCCTCTGATGATGCTGTATATACTCCTCTGGTGATGTTGTATATACCCCTCCGGTGATGCTATATACTCCTCTGGTGATGCTGTATCTACTCCTCTGGTAATGCTATATACTCCTCTGGTGAAGCTATATACCCCTTTGGTGATACTATATACTCCTTTGGTGATACTATATACTCCTCTGGTGATGCTATATACTCCTTTGGTGATGCTCCTCCTCTGGTGATGCTGTGTATACCCCTATCTGGTGATGCTGTATATACTCCTATCTGGTGATGATGTATATACCCTATATGGTGATTCTGGGCTGTATAATCCTGACAAAATGGGTGGAATCTATAAGGGGTGGGGCTTATCGCAAGGGAGAGAGGTCAACATGGGAGGGCAAGGTCTGGCGTCCCCCCATCCTTAAATTTCACAAGCTGCCACTGGTGTGGACTCTATGGGGTTGATTTACTAAAACAGGCGAGTGCAGAATCTGGGGCCTCTCTGTATGGTAGCCAATCAGCTTCCAACTTCAGCTTGTTCGGTTAAGCTTTGAAAAAAAATCTGGAAGCTGTTTGGTTTCCTATGCTGAGCTGCACTCGATTTTGCACTCTCCAGCTTTAAACCCCTATGGGCCCAATCTATGGAAAATAATGCACAAAAGCAAAGAGAAATCTCTTTGAACAATTAAATTATGCCTGTTTTACAGGTTCACATGAGTACCTGGATGTTAGCATACCCAGCAAATGCAAACTCTTAATAGGTCTAGTTCAGCATACATTCATGTTAAATGGATTGCGGTTTCCACTTGAACATCCATAGAAGGCTGTTTTTGTGGCTTATATGCATATATATTGCATTCAGGAATGTGTGTGTTAAGGTTCTAGCTGCATATATGCTTTCATATCCCATCCAACCCACATTTATGCTTGCATTCTCTTTAGTCTTATGTAATAAAAGATCACAATTGTGCATGGTAAGGCCATAGACAGATTGAAATTCAGCTAGCTTGGAAGGAACTGACCAAATTTTGATCCGTCTATGGGCAGGCTGGTTGTACTGAAGCCATTCATTGATAGACATCAGTGCAACCAGCCTGCCATGGTTGAAAGAAAGTAAGAAAGAAGATTTTATAAACCTTTAATCCTCACATAGATGATGGCACTATAGCAGAGGCTGAATTATCTTTTTTTGCTGTTAAAGTGTAATAAATACATAGCTTTGAAATTTTGATCCACAAAGGCCATTTGAGTTTTATAATCATATTGTAAAGACTGTAAATAAATAATAAACATAAAACATCAAAAAGAATATTAGCCAAGCACCATTGTTGCTATAGCTCTACAACAATGTTGGTCACATTTGCAAGAAACTGGAGAGTGTAAAATATGTTGCAGTTCTGCACAGAAATCAATCAGCTTTCAGGGGAGGTTTGTCAAAGCTTAACTGAAAAAGCTGAAGTCAGAAGCTAATTGGCTACCATGCACATGTGAATCACATTTTGCACTTTCCAGTTTTAGTAAATCAACCTCCAAATGTTATTAAAAAAACCCAGGGAAGATCATCATGTGTTTGTTTGTGGCTCATTAAGAGAATTTTTATTATACTTATAAGGATGCTACCTAATTTACACATACACTGACTTTGGGACTGAATTGAATCCGAAATTATTTCAATAAATATCTTGTCAAGGGAGATTAACAAAACTTACACTTGTGGTAAAGACACTTCCCATGGCAAAGAGGCCCTAGGATAGTCTGAGAAACTTCAGGAGGCATAATATCTTCTGTAAAAGGATTGGTAACTGTCCAAAAGATCATGACAAAAAGCAACTGCAACAGGGTCCAAATGGCAAAGAGCAAGCACACACTGCAGAATAATACAATACAGATTATGAAATCTGCACCCACATAGACCCTTTACAGCAGACAACTGGAGAGATTCCAGGCCAAAAGACAAAGAGCCACCTCACTGGAAATACAGTACTTTGGTAGCATTTTTGGGGGTGCTCCCCATAGTAGCTGGATTCTCTGGTGAAGTTGCATGCTATTAGGCTCTTATCCACACAGCAGTTGAGACAGTGAGATGCCTATCATTTGGCTGCATATCACTTGCCCAGATACTTCTGTTTTATCAGGTTTTGGCCTCTCTGAGCTGCTGGGGGAAATAAGAAGAGAAACCTTTTCTGTGCATGTCCAGGAACCCAGGAATTGTAGAAAATCATAGACAACTGGCTAAGCAGGATACAGGCCAATAACACAGAGGAGCAGAACCCATGTCTCTCAATGGACTTAAAAATAAAAAAATACACTAAGTACAAAAATAATATTATTGTCCATTAAGGCCCCTTTCACACATGCGGAGCGTTCAGTCCGCCTGTCCGTTTCTTAGATGGACATGAATGGACACTCCATGTACCTCTATGGAGTGATGGATGTCAGCAGTAACATGCCCACTGACATCAGATCTGATCCTCTCCGCGAAATTCAGGGGGATGGAAGCCCTATTTTCCATCTGTCTGGTGGATCAGATAGGATGAAAATGGACAGACAGTTAATTTTCATCCGATCTCCCATAGAGGAGAGCGGGGCTCTGACAGGTCCATCTTTGCACAGTGAGCAGAGACGAATCTGTCATCCGCTGGCTCGGCGGGAATCAACGGTTTGATCCCTGCTGAGCAAGCAGAGCCTGTCAAAATGGACAGGCATGTGTGAAAGAGCCCTGAGGGATACAGGAATTGTAGATAATATTAGACTGTTTGGACATATAAAAAAAGTCAAACTGAGGTACTTGCAACTGGAAAACCTAAATAATGTGGATATTATGCTATAAAAATTGTTGAATAGATCAACACCTATAATAAAAGGCTGAAAGGAGAGGGTACTGAGACAGACTTGGGTGTTACAGACCAGTACAGAAAAAATATCACTGCAGGGGAAAAAAACTGTACATTAGGAACTATAGAATTCAACAGTGAAACAGGCCCCTTTCAGACAAATGGACCGATCTGGTCTGCCTGTCAAATATTTAGGCGGACCCAATCAGACCATCCATTACCCTCTATGAAGCAATGCATGTCAATGGACATGTGTCCAAAAACACCCGCCGACATCCGATCCAATCCTATCCATTAAAAAGGGACGTATGGGGGATCCATTCCCCATTCATCAGTCAGTTTCCATCCAACCATCCATAGAGGAAAGCAGGCTGTGTCCATGTCTGCTCTGCATCAGTGGAGCGGACACGGACCTGTCTTCCACCTGCTCTGCAGGGATCAGCGGAGAGATCCCCCACTGAGCAGACGGATCCACTGACAAACTCTGCCAATGTGAAAGGGACCCTCAAATATCAGTCCACCAGAATGCAGGTGAGAACAATACAACATCTGCAAAAGCAAGAGAAAACCAGACAAACTAATATGTAACAATGTGGTGAATTGACATTAAAACCACACACATAGGTTGGACTTGATGGACTTGTGTCTTTTTTTCAACCTCATTGACTATGTAACTATGTAACTATGTGAACAGTAGAAAAAAATTAAATGTGTCCAATAGCTAATAAATCAACTGGAAACTGCAGAAAACACATACGCCTAGCCTGTCTGACCTTTGAGAGGAAGCCTGTGTAGAGAGGAACAACTAGGCAAATGATCTTGAGCAGTGTGCTGCTAAAGGCCCAATAGGACGTCATAAACCCTTGACTGCAGGGAAAGGAGAACCCATGACAAGAAGTATTAATGAAAAAAAAAAACTAGAACTGCACTTGAACCCTTTCTTCAAGAAAGGATAGAGAAATCAGGAACTCTTATATGAAAAAGGGATAGGGCAGAAAATAAAAGCACAAGAATGGAGTCCGTCTATAAAAAGATATCCAAGAGTGGAAAGAGGGTATGGAAAGCATACAGCAGACCTGTTTTTGAACACAAGATAGAATATAAATTCCAGAATGCTGTAAAATGTACCTGCAAGGATGAAGAGCAAATTACAGAAATCCTGCAGTTTATACCAGGACAATCAACTTCAGGAAAAGGAAAGAATCAAAGCAAAATTCCTTAAAGACTGCAACTTGGTATAGTAGAAGTACAGCTGACATAACCTTGGAACAGGGATATAACAGGGAATAAAATAAAACTTGAATATTGAACTTCAAAGAAGAACAGGATCAGTAATAGATGTACAATTCCTTGGAGAAAATGGGAGAGCGCACTGGTGTGTAGAAGAAGATAATGTGGGAAAAAAGGACCTATGTGAAGGAGTTCCACTTGAGAAGAATGCCACCAAATCTAAAAAAATAGGAGTTCTCAAACCTTCTAAAAAGAAGAAAATATTGCAGCTAGATAAAGTGTAGGAAAGATCAGCTCAAGGAACTGCCATGGAAAACATTCTCCAACAACAAAGAAACTGTCTGTACTGGATCATTAGAAGTAAGAATATTTCAAGATAATGGAGTCCATCAAGTATATCCAGTATGGCCAAGTCCGCAATTAGCAACCAAGACTTTTTAGTCTGAGAGGATTGAATAGATAGCTGCTGCAAAATCGACATTCCCCTCAGGGATTGATTAATATTTTTTAAGGTAAAAATGTCAATGGCCCTATAAACTCTGAAGGTTATCTGAAAAAATGAAGAATCAAGAATAATATGAGAAGGCTAAAGATCAAGAGCTAGAGGACTTACTTATTAGGATCACAAGGAACAGAATGCTCATCCTTCTCAGTGTGCAAACCTAGAAGCTGACTTTTAGAAAGTTCCATATAGGACTCCGGTGCCCAACCTGCGGTCCAAGGAACATTGATTATGTTGATAGCATTGTTCTCTACTAATCTCGTGTAAAGTTCCCAGTTTCATATTGTCTGCAGCATATTCCCAGCCACAAATGTAGCAGGTCCTCTCCTCACTCTTTAACCCTCATTTATTCTATCAGGTCTGCAGCTTATGACAGTCAAGCATTACGTATTGTATACTGAAAATTATTTACTGCCTTTTGGTAATGTTAGGGGCCACATTTGAGGCCCCCTTTAGCTCATAAGTTGAGAACGACTGATATAAAGGAAACCAAACAAAAAGAGGTATACTAAATAGTGGTGACAAAATAAGAACCACTTGAGGATTTAGCACAGTCAGTTTCCATTCAGCTAAGGGAATATGCAATGAGGAACTGAAAGCTGATGATTTGTAAATCGAAAAGGCCCTCAGCAGAGAAGCATGGCCAAGGGGAAAAGGTACCAGAGGGGATAAAATCCTCCTTTAAGTATTGTATACTATGATATTAAGATACATTCTTGGTTAAAGGATTGTGGTTCATAGGTTTTCTTTATTGGTCTACTATTTCTTTATATCTTAGGCTAAATACATCATGGCCTTTAATATGTCTGTTTGGCCATGAAAAATCAAAAAAGGAAACTGTTAATGCTTAATGAGAAGCTTACTAACTTTCAGAAAACAGACAATTTAAATTTGAAAAAGTCTGGGCTAAAAAAATAAAAACATTGAAGTGATGATCATTGAAGTCAGCGGAGTTTCACCTCTCACCTATGTAAAGAAAAAAATTCCCTTGCAAAGTGAACCGCCTATTTGTCTTTAACAAATCAACTTTTATAGCGCTGACATTATTTTCTAGTTGGTGAGGATAAGAAGGGAGGAGGTTGATGAAAACATAGAGCATTGGAGACAATCTGGAGTAAGGTATGTGGTGCTTAGAGCACTCGGCTATAGTCCAGCTGTTGTTTGACAAAATGGAATGCTATAATGTGGCCAAACAGAAATCCGTTGTGTTCCTCTACTGTTAGAGGATAATTGAAGACAAACAGCTAAGTTGCTAGTTGCAACAAATTCCAAGGAGTTATCTTCTTGAGCTAAAGTATTGTAAATTAATGCATATACATTGGTCCAATTATCTCTGCTGTGCTACAGGACTGCATAACAAAAACAAGGGTGGAGGCATTATGGGACCTCAACTGGTCAGTTGGTTAAGAGTTATTTTATACATTTATTTATTTGGACTACAAATGCACATCACTGTATTGATGATAATAATCATATGAACCCGCTTCTTCATTTATAAGCCCAGCTGTTACGGGGCAGGTACTCCCACTGCAAGCCTGATCTCAACAGTTGTGGGGCAGCCTAGTATAAAGACACAGGTAAAACAGTTGAACAGAAAATATATTTATCACAGTTGGGCACATTTACAAGTGTAAAAAATGTGTTTATTTTATTTTCATGAACTTTGGAAGACTTTGAAAAATGTTTTTAGTTAAATTCACATTCATCTTTCCTTTATTTTAGCTTTTCTGATGTCACTTGTCACCCATATAGAGAACAATGTTTCAATATAGTCTAACAGTATTAATGGTATACATTTGTATTCTTTGCACTACATATATGTAGGCATGAGAAATGCTTTTACATTGGTGTTCATTAAGAAGTCATTCAATTGTACTGAGCTGAGTCCTCTATAAAATAAACTCAAGTTTATGTAGAGAAAGTTTGTATCAAGCTCTGTATTTTTCATACTGAACTTTTACAAGCTGTGCATAAGCCTAAAGGCTGCCTAACAATAACACAATATCTATGTTGTTTAAGTTTTTTTTCAGAAATACAGCTGTTAGTAAGAAACCTGTCCATTAGAGTAATTTTAACAACTTTTTACACTGAATCCAACACTATTATAACACAAATTATTTAACTTAAATTAGATTTATTGAAGAGAACACTGTATAGTACAATATTGTTTGATCAATGTTTTGACTATTTTATTCATATTGCATTAAAGCAGTAAATGACATGTTGCTACAAATGATATTGTAATAAAAATATTATATTATTTGTTTTTTACTTATACTACAATATTATAAAATTAAATTTCCAAATAACTTCTCTGCCCCTTATACAAAGCCTATTTTGTAAGCTAAAACCTTATTATAAATTATAATTTAAAAAAATGCAGCACCGTAAGCACTATCTGCCTCTAACACAATATTATAATCATTATATATTTATGATGTATTATTAGATGTATTGTTAGAGGTAGTTAGTGCTTACAGTTCACTTTTTTTAGTTACAATTTTAACTATCAAAGATGTCATAACAAAAATAACAGTAACTATTATTATTCAATATATGCAGTATTATTGCCAGTACTAGTTTAATTATTATTGTTCATAATAAAAGCTGCACATATGTCTATATCAGTACAAATGTTCTATGGCTAAGCACCAGTGACTCCTCTAGGAAGAGAAAACTTACAGTTGCAGCAGTCTATGGATTTTATCCTGTTCTCCGGCTGTCTTTAGAAATACAATTCCAAGCATAAAATGCTTCCTCTTGCACAGACCGTCCTCTTTTATAGGGCTGCGCTGTCCATCAGTCCGAGTCATTGATGGTGTCACAGTGTGAATCATTCATGTCAATATTTTTCCTCTCTGTTTGAGATGCCTGTTTTACAAACAAGATAGGAGGAGGTGTATAAAAAGGGAGGCGCTTACATGTCTTGGGAGAAAATATCCATTTCCATAATGAATTATCAATGTTCCTTTTTAAAGTACAGGCCCTCGTTAAAATTCTTTTAATGGGTTATAGTGAGGATGGTTTGTATTAGAGACACTTAAGAGGAACATTTGATGTATTATTTGTTAGAATGCAAGATAATGGTCTATAAATGCAACATTTTGTGTATTTTAGGTCCTATTTTTTCCAGCTCTATTTGAAGAAGTGGTTTATTAGTTACAAAAGTGTTTGTTGTTGAAAGAAGAGATAGTAATGGTAAATTGGCACTTATAACTAGGGAAATAAGTTCTATTTCTAGGATTGTAATAATCATTGAGGCATTGAAAACCAACATGTATACCCAAGTATGTATTGTAAGTGGGAGATTGGCAAATAGCTAGGGGGCTTGTAGGGATGAGTGGGTGAAATCAGCAAACTTTTGTTTGCCACAAAATGACCAATTTAAAAAAAAAATAATCAAATCAGCCCCCAACGTCACCATGCGACACTGCAAGGCAAAAATAAGTTACAAAAGCCTTTAAAGCTTTATAAACAAAGCCTAGTCACCCCCCATCAATGAATGACATTAAGTTGTCACTAGAGTTGAGCGAACACCTGGAAGTTCGGGTTCTGCTGGTCCGTCCGAACTTCGGGACAAAGTCCGGGTCCGGGTCCGGACGGAACCCGAACGATCGCACGAATTTTTATAAATTTCAATAAAGGGACAGGGGTAAAAAAACATCCCGTGAACGGGATGGGAATGGGGGTAAAATGAAGGAAAACGTCGGGAGACCCCGAAAGGTCCTGAAAGGATGTCGGTAAAAACACGGATTTTCAAGCCCAGGGGTAACTAAAGTTACCCCAAGCAACAGGCACGCTAGCAAGCCCAAGGCAGGCCTGGGCCTGGGCCTGAAACAGGGCTTCAAGCCTGCCTGGTCGTCTTGGGCTTGAAGGTCCACAAGCGAGTTGAGATCACTGTTGAATTACAGTAAGTAACTACCCCCCACTGAT
>BLSH010450856.1:295140-313182 GCA_018402905.1 Glandirana rugosa | reverse complement strand
GGATATTGTTTGTAGAATTTGGATGAAAATAATAAATTTAATCAGTTTTAGAATAAGGCTGTAACATAACAAAATGTGGAAAAAGTGAAGTGCTGTGAATATTTTCTGGACGCAGGTGGGCTCTTCAAAACGTTTCCACACTTTTTTTAACTCTATTAAACATAAAAAAGTGCCTTTTGAAGACCCCTTGTACATATATACTGTATATACAGTATCTCACAAAAAGTGAGTACACCCCTCACCCCAGTTTTGTAAATATTTTATTATGTCTTTTCATGTGACAACACTGAAGAAATGACACTTTGCTACAATGTAGTGAGTGTACAGCTTGTATAACAGAGACAATTTGCTGCCCCCTCAAAATAACTCAACACACAGCCATTAATGTCTAAACTGCTGGCAACAAAAGTGAGTACACCCCTAAGTGAAAATGTCCAAATTGGCGCCAATTAGCCATTTTCCCTCTCCAGTTCCATGTGACTCGTTAGTGTTACAAGGTCTCAGGTGTGAATGGGGAGCAGGTGTGTTAAATTTGGTGTTATCACTCTCATTCTTTCATACTGGTCACTGTAAGTTCAACATGGCACCTCATGGCAATGAACTCTCTGAGGACCGGAGAAAATAATTGTTGCTCTACATAAAGATGGCCTAGGCTATAAGAAGATTTCCAAGACCCTGAAATTGAGCTGCAGTATGGTGGCCAAGACCATACAGGGGTTTAACAGTACAGGTTCCACTGAGAACAGGCCTCGCCATGGTCAACCAAAGAAGTTGAGTGCACATGCTCAGCGTCATATCCAGAGGTTGTCTTTGGGAAATAGACGTATGAGTGCTGCCAGCATTGCTGCAGAGGTTGAAGGGGTGGGAGGTCAGCCTGTCAGTGCTCAGACCATACGCTGCACACTTCATCATATTGGTCTGCATGACTGTTATCCCAGAAGGAAGCCTCTTCTAAAGATGATGCACAAGAAAGCCTGCAAACAGTTTGCTGAAGACAAGCAGACTAAGGAGATGGATTACTGGAACCAAGATAAAGTTATACGGTTCAGATGCTGTCATGTGCGTATGGCAGCAACCAGGTGAGGAGTACAAAGACAAATGTGTCTTGCCTACAGTCAAGCATGGTGGTGGGAGTGTCATGGTCTTGGGCTGCATGAGTGCTGCTGGCACTGAGGAGCTAAAGTTCATTGAGGGAACCATGAATGCCAACATGTCCTTTGACATACTGAAGCAGAGCATGATCCCTTCCCTGCGGAGACCTCCAAGATGACCACTGCCTTGCTAAAGAAGGTGAGGGTAAAGGTGATGGACTGGTCAAGCATGTCTCCAGACCTAAACCCTATTGAGCTGCTGTGGGGCATCCTCAAACAGAAGGTGGAGGAATGTAAGGTCTCTAACATCCACCAGCTCCTTGATGTCGTCATGGAGGAGTGGAAGAGGACTCCAGTGGCAACCTGTGAAGCTCTGGTGAACTCCATGCCCAAGAGGGTTAAGGCAGTGCTAGAAAATAATGGTGTTCACACAAAATATTGACACTTTGGGCCCAATTTGGACATTTTCACTTAGGGGTGTACTCACTTTTTTTGCCAGCGGTTTAGACATTAATGGCTGTATGCTGAGTTATTTTGAGGGGACAGCCAATTTACACTGTTATACAAGCTGTACACTCACTACTTTACATTGTAGCATAGTGTCATTTCTTCAGTGTTGTCCCATGGAAAGATAGCATAAAATATTTACAAAAATGTGAGGAGTATACTCACTTTTGTGAGATACTGTGTGTATATGTGTTGTGCACTCACTACTTTACGTTGTAGCAAAGTGTCATTTCTTCAGTACTGTCACATGAAAAGTTATAATAAAATATTTACAAAAATGTGAGGGGTGTACTCACTTTTGTGAGATATATGTATATACAGTATACACATGTTGATTAAAGTAATTGTAAAGTCTGTTTTTTTTAATATAACAAACATGTCATACTTACCTCCTCAGCGCTGTTGATTTTGCACAGAGCAGCCTGGATCCTCCTCTTTTTGGGTCCCTCTTTGCTGATCCTGGCCCTTCCCTCCTATCGAGTGCCCCACAGCTTTCTATGGGGGCACCCAAGCCGATTCAGAGCTCTGCGTATCCATTCAGACATGGAGCCCTGACCTGGCCCTCTCTCTTCTGATTGGCTGACTGACTTTGATTGACAGCCGCGGGAACCAATGGCACCACTTCTGTGTCTCAGCCAATCAAGAGGGACTCATGGACATCACTGGAGAGAGAAGGGGCTCAGGTAAGTAATTAGGGGGTGCTTAAGGGGTTTAAGAAGGTTTTTTATCTTAATGCATAGACTGCATTAAGATAAAAAACCTTCTGCCTTTACAACCCCTTTAATGCTTTTCTTCTTTTCTTCTCCACAACCGTTATAGCGACACCTGGTACAAACACCTAAATGTGCTTACCTTCTTGTTTGTCCTCCAAACACGAAAGGTCGAACACCACTCCCCAGAGATCCCCACACAGGATAACTGCTCCACTCTTATATGAATCTTAGGGTCTGTGCACACTCTCTGGCTTAAAAATCACTGCTTCTATAGGAGGTTTGTGTTCTGCCTGTAGAAGCAGCTCAATGTTATCATATGTGCCCATGCACATTAGGATGATTAGAGGCATATTTTAAGTTCAGCTTTGAGAGGAAGGAAGAAAAATCCTTCTGGTTTGAGTTTCTGATTGGAGCTTTCTCGCAGAAGAAAAACACTAAACTCTCCTAAACTCGCCTAAACTGTGTACCAAAACACGCTATATGAGCGTTTTTTCTCTGCCAAAGGAATTGGTGTTTTTCTTAAGCCCAGTGTGCACGGAGAGGGAAATCGACATCCAGAAAAAATAAACTCACCATGGTGAAGTATCTTTTATTCAAAAGTTAAAACTATGAAGTTGCATGATCATATTAAATAATAGCACCAATACATCCATGAAAAAGCCATCCAACATATGGGCAAACAACTGATAGATTTTTTTTTGTTTGCTAGTGTCCCAACCCCCTGAAGGCGGCAGTATAACCAAAATGTTCAATCAGTACTATATTCCTGTGTCCCTGGTTGGATAAAAAAGAAAATGTATTCTTTGCTGTGTAGCTTAATGAAAACATGTTCTAGCAAACAAAATAAAATGATGTCTAGTGCCCGCATTGCTTTCAAGGTATCCAAATGAATAGTTTTATATAAAACTTCAGTTGTACATTCTCAATTTAGCATTTTCTTTCATGCTTTTATTGTGGTGTCAATTTTATTTCCTGCTCTGGGTGGGTGTATAATATTAGTTTAAGGCACTATGTCTCCAGAGCAATAAATGTTATTAAAGGCACTATAATGCATATTTACACTTGTAATAAACCTTGTTAAAAAGAACTTTACTCAGAATGATTCGGCAAGATAAATGTAGAGAGATTCATAATTACATTAAGAATGTTTTTTTGCTTGTAATATAATTTGTTTAAAAATTTACTGAATAAAGAAATCCAATTTCCTTCACATGAACATTTAGAAATGTAAATGAATGTATATGATCTTAAGTGAAGCACAAAAAAATATATTTGATCTTAAGTGAAGTACATATCTCATCGAATAACATTGTTTCATTGCCGGTAATTTGCTGATGATTTCTCTAAAAAGAGGGTTTCCTGATTGTTCAATTAGTTCATATGTACTGACTACTCATTTGATTGGCTTTGAAAGAATTGATGCCCCTTAAAAGACAATGCAGTAAACATATGCTGTCATAGAGTATGGCTTTCTTTTAGGTCTAATTGGAAACGTATTCTTAATATTTGCAAAAATGTGAACACTTTACTTTCTCTGCATGCCTCACCCATAAGGCTCCGTTCACATCTAGGCATCCCGGATTGCGGGCGGAATCGACACGATTCTGCCCACGATCTCAAATCACCACAAATCATGGGATGCACTTGCAATCCCAGTCACTTTCAATGGCACCCTGATCGTGGCACGATTTTGGCGCGATTGTTGCCTGACGAATCGCAGTAAAATCGCACATACAGAATCACAGGTCGCCTGTCACTCAAAAGAAATTCTGGAACTTCTTTTGAGTGACAGGCAACCCGTGATTCTGTTTGCGCGTTTTACTGCAATTTGTCACGTGACAATCGTGGCAAAATTGTGCCACGGTTCGGGTGCCAATGGAAGTGACGGGGATCACAAGTGCTTCCCATAATATTTGGCGATTCTGCCCACTATCTGGATCGCCTAGATGTGAATGGAGACTTCGGCTTTAAAAGCACCAAGTGGTGATTTTATTTTAGGTAGAATATTGCTTTCATTGACCAACCAAGAGTGCTGGAAAAATCTGGATCTGTCTCCCCAGCAAACATTCAGCAACATACCAACTAGTCACACACCACTAATGTTTTTTTGGAACAGTAATGTCCATGACACATTATACACCTGCAGAACACTGGTCCTCTAATGCCTAATTAGGTCCAACTGGGGGTGAAACATGCTGAGGAGGAGCATAATTCAGCAGGAATACCATGTTCCGTGGACAATAAAATATATTGCAGAATGAGACATTAACAGTGCATAGCTAGTTAGTGTATCACAGTATCACTGTATAACAGTGTAGCACCATGGCAACTGCAGATCAAACAGAGGCTAAGATGGCAACTTCCTTAGCTATAAAGGATAGGAGGGTTTAGTTACACTTGAACATATAGTATATTGCCTTAGTTTTACCCAACATTACTGCTCTGATACCTATACATTTCGGTTATTGGGGTAAATCAAATTGGGTACATAAACGCTCATATATGAATGCAATGGTTAACCTTTTCCCACTGGCTGTACACATATATGCGTCCCCATGTAAACACAAAGCTGTGCTGAGAACTTATGGATCATGTGACCGCTGTGACAGGCAATCACACTGGTTACAGGACCCGAATGCCTGCCTCCTGGCATCTAGAAGTTCTTAAAGGCCCGGGAGGTGGTGGTGGGAATGGGTTAAAGTGTTTGTTACCACAACATTTCATATTCCTGATATGTGGCTGCTGTACCACAAACTTGTATGAAAACATTTCCTGTTCTCTTTGTATTGCTTCCTTTGTGTGAAATCCCTTGTGTCCCACCAGTCCCTCTGCTTTCCTATTAAAAACTGACCACACTAAGCAGAAGAACACGCCGTGGTCAGTTCTCTAGCTATGCTGGGAACTCTAGTCTGCTCTCCTTCAATGATTAGACTGGTCCAGACATGCCCCACCGGCACAAGCATTCACTGGGAGGTTCATTGACCTGCTGCTTCTCCTCCCCCCCAGCTCTTATGCAGCTGAGAACAGAGGGAATGTGATCACGTAAAAAAAAAATGGAAAAAGCTATTTATAATGTTTTTTTAAAATACAAATGTTTCGCCTTTTATTTCTATTTCAAATTGAATGGGTTGTTTTACAAGGTGATCGTTTACAACCACTTTCAGTATCACTTTATACTGGTTACCAAATATTGTACAATCTAACAGCACAATTTCTATACCATCACCTACCTAAACAATCTAAGGGAGATCACATAATCCATTTTTAAAACATGTGGTGAGCTATAAAAGGTTTATGAGTGCAATAAAAATTTCACATGGGAAATGAAAAACAGTAACATCAACCATAAAACCATAAAAATAAACATATTGCCCTGATAATTAGCACACTTCTTAAAATGGAAAGGCTAGAAATGTATACATTTACTACTTTATGGGGTTGATCATTTAAAGGATTTTCACTTTGAGTAAATGTTCACTTCATAAAGTGAATGTTCACAAAGCTTATTAACCACTTCACCCCCGGAAGGATTTCCCACTGTAGGACCAGAGCACTTTTTGCGATTTGGCACTGGGTCACTTTAACTGACAATTGCGCGGTCGTGCGACGTTGTACCCAAATGAAACTTGCATCCTTTTTTCCCCACAAAAAGAGCTTTCTTTTGGTGGTATTTGATCACCTGTGTCATTTCTGATCACCCCTATAAACAAAAAAATAGTGTCAATTTTGCAAAAAAAAGCAACATTTCTTACTTTTTGCTAAAATACAAATCCAAAAAAAAAAAATATAAAGAAACAAATTTATTCATCGGTTTTGGCCGATTTATATTCCTCCTCATATTTTTGGTAAAAAAAAAGCAATCAGCGTTTATTGATTGATTTATGCAAAAGTTGCTGTGTTTACAAACCATGAGAATTAATTTTACTGGTAATGGTGGCGATCTGCAATTTTTATCGGGACTTTGATATTGGGGAGGACATGTCGGACATTTTTGACATTTTTTGGTACCAATGACATTTATACAGTGATCAGAAATTTAAATATCCACTGATTACTGTGTAAATGTCATTGGCAGTGAAGGGGTTAAACTCCAGGGGGAGATCTAGAACCAGTTAAATAATGTGAGACTTCAATCACGCAAGCAAAAAAGCTTTGTGTATATACAGTACTGTGCAAAAGTTTTAGAGAGGTGTGAAAAAATGCTGAAAATTAAGAAGGCTTTCAGAAATATAAGTGTTAATAGTTTATTTTTATCAATTAACAAATGGAAAGTAAATGAACAGAAGAGAAAGCCAAATCAAATCAATATTTGGGGTGACCACCCTTTGCCTTCAAAACAGTATCAATTCTTCTAGGTACACTTGCATACAGTTTTTGAAGGAACTCAGCTGGTAGGTTGTTCCAAACATCTTGAAGAATTAACCACAGATCTTCTGTAGATGTAGGGCTGCCTCAATACCTTCTGTCTCTTCATGTAAGCCCAGACAGACATGATGATTTTGAGATCAGGGTTCTGTGAGCGCAAAATCATCACTCCCAGGACTACTTGTTATTCTTTACACTGAAGATAGTTCTTAATGACATTGGCTGTATGTTTGGGTGTTGTTGTCCTGCTGCAGAATACATTTGGGGCCAATAACACATCTCCCTGATGGTATGGCACGATGGATAAATATCTTAATGTATTTCTCGGCATTGAGGACATCGTTGAAATCTCCAACTCCATTTACAGAAATGCAGCCCCAAACTTGCAAGGGACCACCACCATGCTTTTACTGTTACCTGCAGACACTCATTATTGTACCGCTCTCCAGCCCTTTGGAGAACAAACTGCCTCCTGCTACAGCCAAATAATTCAAATGTTGACTCATCAGTCCAGAGCACCTGCTGCCATTTTCTGCACCCCAGTTCCTGTTTTTGTGCATAGTTGAGTCACTTAGCATTGTTTCCACATCAGAGGTATGGCTTTTTGGCCGCAGTTCTTCCATGAAGACCACTTCTGACCAGACTTCTCTGGACAGTAGATGGGTATACCTGGGTCTCGCTGCTTTCTGCCAGTTCTGTGCTGATGACACTGCTAAATATTTTCCAGTGTTGAAAGGAAGTAAGCATGACTTGTCTTTCATCTGCTGTATTAAGTTTCCTGGGCTGACTACTGTGTCTATGGTCCTCAACCTTGACCAGTCAAAGCCAAAATTTACAAACAGCACCAATTTTTTTACTGTCAAAAATCATGAAATTTACTGGCAGAGCCACATTTTTTTACTGACACTGCAAAAAAAGTACCTAAAATGACAGTTTTCAGTGCTAAACAGTGCAAATATCAATATTTAAACTATGAACATATAGCTAGTGCTATTAGCAATGTGTTTAAGCTAAACAAAAGTCAAAAAACATATTTCTCCATTTACATGAAGGTCAGGTTACTATAACGCAGCCAGCACAGAGTTCCTCCTTACATCAGTGAAAGGGAACTCTTATGTAAAGGTGAACGCTGCAGATCTAAGGGGGGGGCTCTGATGTAAGCAGGGCTCTGGTGACCAGAGACAATGTTATATCAGAGTCCACTGCGTTCCCTTTACATCAGAGTTCCTACTTACATCAGGGTCTGCAGCATTGCCCTTGCACTGTGAGGGGGAATCCTGCAGACTCTGAGTAAAGGGGAATGCTGAGAACTCTGATGTGGAGGGCACTCTGGTGACCAGAGACCACCTTCCACAGAGTGAATATACTAAGGTAAGGGAGGGTTACTAATATAGGGGGGAACCTTTGTATCAGTGCCCCCTTACATTATTGTATTCACTCCACCCCCTCAGATTGGCCTGGTGGTGCTGTCACATTGACCTCCTCTCAGGTGCACCGTGTGGGGCTGTCAGACGGCTCTAGTTTGGTGACACTGGTTTTATCCTATAGTCTCCTCTCCACAGTCCACACATGTCTTACTTCTCCCATGACCCCCATCCCAGCGGCACTCCCACTCTTGACTCCTCTCCAGCCTCCCCCTCAGAGACTGCAGACATGATACATGAGATGGTCAGAGCCTGCGGAGCGGACAGGATACAGATGTGATACGAGTGTGTACAAGCTTTCCCGAGCCCGACAGGCTCTGGAATGGCGCATGTGCAGTTGCATGGCCGGCCTGCAGCCATCTTTTTTACGGGCACCACCGCCCGTAACGGCCATTTACGCGCAGCCCGAAAATGGGCTGAAATTTATGGGTGGTTGGCAACATTGGCGGTATCACAGAAGGTGGAAGATAGAGCAGGTCTGTCTAGTTGCAGACTTCTGTCCTCTTCTGAGCGATGGGAGCAGCATTGGATGCTGCCCGCCTTGGAGCAGTGCATGTATTTCCATAGTGTTCATGGGTCAACCTATCTGCACCATGGAAATGTAGGAGACTGTTCAGTACCATTAAATAGAGAGTTATGTAATCTACTAATTTGTTGGGGTCACTAGCAGAATTTAAGGGGGAGGCTAAAACACACCCAATAACCCCCTTGGCGCCCTGCCCTGCATACACCAATTAATAAAAGACAATCTCATCAGGACCATTTTGAAAGCTAAGTGACATCATTTGCAATACTTCTTTTTCACTACTATTTTTTACATAAAAAAACATATGAGAGGGATTGCTAACTTTTCATCTTTCTCTGCTTCTAGAAAAAGCACACACGATAGTAAGTAGTTCCAGTATTTTGTTGTTTTTGTAGCACCCTCTAGTGTGTGCTAGAAGTTAGTGTAGTGTGTGTTAGAAGTTAGAGTAGGTAAAACATAGTTCAGCTCAGGGCTAAGCCTGAGCTGTGGAATCTGGGTCAGGGTTCAGTGACTCAGGGTTGAATGACTCATCTTGATAGCTCCTCTGGTGGCTCCTCCTGTTTCTGGGACTTTGGAGAAGGTTCTAGAGCTAGTGGGTGGAGGTTAGGAGGAGCTGCCTGGAATATTTAAGGGGCCTCAGCCAATCCCCAGTAGTGGGCTGGCAGGGGGCAGAGCTTACCTCATAAACAGGCATGAGCTATGCCAGCAGGGACAGTTGGGTGGATTCGATACAGTGCTGAGGTGGCTGTCAGTGGCCCTCAGGGGGGGCCCCTAGTCTGGGGGGTATCCTTCCTTGGGTCAGGGCTTGGGTGCTGGAAGAATTCATCCACAAAACCCGGGAGGAAGCCCTTCTTAGAGGCACAGGAGGAAAGAGAGGACAGAGTGAGTAGATCTGCACTGCTGGGGACTAACAAGGGGGGAAACTGCCACATGTAGCTAGTTCTCCCTGAAGACAGCGGCGGGCTTAACCACTTCACCCCCGGAAGGATTTCCCACTGTAGGACCAGAGCACTTTTTGCGATTCGGCACTGCCTCGCTTTAACTGACAATTGCGCGGTCATGTGACATTGTACCCAAACTAAATTTTTTTCCCATAAATAGAGCTTTCTTTTTGTGGTATTTGATCCCCTCTGCATCATTTCTGATTACCGCTATAAACAAAAAAAAGAGTGAACATTTTGCAAAAAAAAACCAAACAATATTTCTTACTTTTTGCTAAAATACAAATCCAAAAAAATATAAAAAACTAATTTATTCATCGGTTTTGGCCGATTTATATTCTTCCTCATATTTTTGGTAAAAATAATCACAATCTGCATTTATTGATTGGTTTGCGCAAAAGTTGCCGCATTTACAAACCATGAGAATTCATTTCTGGCGTTTTTTACATTTTTTTTTTTTAGTAATGGCGGCGATCTGCGTTTTTTGTCGGGACTTTGATATTGGGGCGGACATGTCGGACATTTTTGATACTTTTTTGGGACCAATGGCATTTATACAGCGATCAGAAATTTAAATATTCACTGATTACTGTATAAATGTCATTGGCAGTGAAGGGGTTATCCTGCAGGGGGCAGGGAAGGGGTTAACTTTGTTCCCTAGGCGTGTTCTAACTGTGAGGGGGCTGGGCTGCTATGGGCATAAGAGATCTAACTGATCCCAGTGACAGGGATCAGTACATCTCTTATATACCACCTCTCAGCATGGGGAACTGCCATGTTTACAACGGTGGTTCCCCATTCTTTGTCTCTGGCAGCTCATCGCGGCTCGCCGGCGGACATCGGGTCCACCCGAGCCGCGGGCACACTGCTCTAGAGTGCACCGGGCATGAGAGCGCGCCACCGGCGGCGCACTCTCGCCCCCTAGCTGCACACTGCCGCCATTGAAAGGCAGTGCGTTGTCGGTAAGTGGTTAAAGTGGATATAAACCTGAATTTTTTTTTAATGAAGACTTCTACCTGGTACAGTAGAGGATACAAAAATGACACACAGATAAGTTTGAGTCGCCACACCCCCCACTGCTGTGACTGACATCTGATGTGTTTATCTTCTGCATGGAGAGACTGTGTACGATTCCATCATCACATCCCCCCTCCTTTCTTCTCCAGCTCTCCCAGGATTGGCTGCTCCACACCTCAGCATGATTGGGCATGCTGAAGTCATGTGGTGCCTTTCCTGAGTTTTGATTGGATGTTACTCAAAACACAGGACTAGGAGAGTAGGAGAGTGTAGAGGTGGGTGGGGAACCTTGTGACATCACGACTCCACCCACCGAGCTCCAGCAAAGAGACCCACCCACCGATTACAGAGTTTTGTGGGGCTGCTACTGCTGAAGGAGGTGACGTTTTCAAGGTAGGGATGCATGCAGGAGGCTTGCATGTATATATACAATAATACTGTGTCATTAGTTTATACTGGGTGAGTGGTGGGTTTACATCCACTTTAAGTCTTTATCCCTCCCCAGGAGATCTCCTGAATTGTCAGCCGGGTGTACTAGTGAGAGTCAGCCGGGTGGGCTGGTGAAGAGTCAGTCTGGAGAACTGCTGTGGAAAGTTAGCCTGGAGGGCTAGTGAAAGGGGCAGCTGCAGCCAGGTGGGTTGGCAGTGCCTGAAGATGTGGTGCTGGGATCAGTAGCCCCAGAGAAGGAGTACTAAATAATCACTATATTTTGCTACACAATAAGGGCTACGAGTTCCTGATTGTAAAGGGTCATTGCTAAATCTGACTGAGAGCCTATCAAATCAACTAATAGTGATTCAGCTGGAGCCAGCAAGCAAGTGGGTGCAGGAGGAAAGTTTTGCTGAAGTCAAGTCAGCATCCTATAACCTCCCACCCCTATCCAAATTATTAACCCTCAAATATCAAAAAACAAAGTCACGGGCTGTTCTCTGTCTCTGGAGTGCCTGTGAAAATGAGGTGTGCCTGGCTGTGTAGGAGTGGGGGATCCACGTTCATTAGCAGTCACTATGGGGGACTGCAGCTTGGCATTGAATGCCATTATTATTATTATGATCTACCAGAACACCCAGATCCTTCTCCAGCATTGATCCCCCCACTTATACTCATGTATGATGCATGAATATTTTTAGCCCCCAAGTGCATGACTTTACATTTTGCCTCATTTGCCACATACTGTAGTTGCCCAATTAAACAGTGCATTGAGGTCAGCTTGTAAGTTGGAGACATCCCGTGAGGATGGTATTCCACTGCATAGCTTTGTGTCATCTGCAAACACTGAAATGGTACTTTTAATCCCAGACCCTATATCATTTATAAAGGTATTAAAAAGTAAGTGTCCCAACACTGAACCTTGGGGTACACCACTGATAACCTTAGACCATTCAGAGTAAAGAATCATTTACCACTACTCTCTGAATTTGGTCGTTTAGCCAGTTTTCTATCCATTTACAAACTGATCTTTACAAGCCTGTAGACTTTACCTTACACATTATCCGTATGTGGGGAACGGTGTCAAGCGCTTTCGCAAAATCCAAGTATATCATGTCCAGCCACCCCTCTGTCCAAGGTTTTACTTAGCACCTCATAAAAAGAGATCAGGTTTGTTTGACAACTTCTGTCTTTCATGAATCCATGCTGTCTGTAGCTTAAAATATTTTTTTTTCCAGCAAGAATTCATCTATGTGGTCTTTCACTAAAATCCCCAGTATCTTCCCAACTATATAAGTTAAACCAACAGGTTTATAGTTACTTGGTAAAAACTTTGATCCCATTTTAAATATAGACATCACATTGGCCTTACGCCAATCCAGTGGTACTATCCCAGTCATTATAGAGTCCCGAAAATATAGAAACAATGGCATTGAAATGACAGTGCTCAATTCTTTAAGGATCCATGGGTGTGTGCCATCTGGTCCAGGTGCTTTATCCACCTTTATTCCGCCAAAATATTGCTGAACCATATTCATTTTGAGCCATTGTGGATGATTTGAGCCTGTGTCAATACCATCCCTATTATGGACATGAGCTCCCCCATGCCCCTTTCTATACACAGAGCTGATGAAGAATTTAATAAATTTGCTTTCTCTTTGTCCCCAGTCACCCACTCTGACCTTTTTACTATTAATATATTTGAAGAATGTTTGGGGTTTTGTCCTACTATCTTTTGCAATCTGTTGTTTGCTTTGAAATTTTGCGGCCTTTATTTCCTTTTTTACATATTCTGTTTTTTCTTTGTAACACTTGTGCAACAGATTGTATGCAGGACATAAGTCTGAGACATTGGGGGTGATATAATAAAGGCATATAGGCTATTCACTTTGCAAGGCAATTTCCCCTTAGCTTAGTGAATGCGGTGACATGTTTTTTAAAAAAACAGCATGTTTGCTTGCACATGATTAAATGATAGCAGTCATTAGAGCTTCAACTCATTCACTAAGCTCTGAGGCAAATTCCCTTTCAAAGTGCCATTTCCCTTGCAAGGTGAACAGTCTATTTACCTTTTTGAAAATCAATACAATTAGATACAGCTATTGCCACTCTGCTTAAACATGTTGTCAGTCATGGCTATAAAGCAACATCTTCTGCATAACTTCAAAATCACTGATGTCTACTAGAATTGAGCGAATTCTGGAAGTCAGGGTTCTGCTGGTTCGGCCAAACTTCGGGACAAAGTCCGGGTTCGGGTCCGGACAGAACCCGAACTTTGTCCCGGACCCCGACCCCCATTGAAATCAATGGGGACCCGAACTTTTAGGCACAAAAAATGGCTGTAAAAAAGTCCAGGGAAGTCCTAGAGGTCTGCAAAAGGAAGGAAATGGGGGTAAGGGTGGGACAAGTGCCCTACAAAGAAATGGGGACAGGGCAATAACTAAAAGCATTTTTAAAAAAATAATTTCATAAAAAAATCAAAAATGGAGGTGGATGTGGACCATCTTCAAACTGTGTCTGAAAAGTATTAATTAACGGTAGAAGCCATATAACTGTTCTAAAATCATCTTCAAACTGTGTCAAAAAAGTATAAATAAGCCGGGAGAACCCATATCACTGTTCTGCAAACATCTGGAAACTGTGTGTAACACTTTAACTAAAACCGGGAGAAACCATACTACTGTTCTGCAAACATCTGGAAACTATGTGTAACACTTTAACTAAAACCAGGACAATCCATACTACTGTTCTGCAAACATCTGGAAACTGTGTGTAACACTTTAACTAAAACCGGGAGAAACCATATCACTGTTCTGCAAACATCTGGAAACTGTGTGTGACACTTTAAGTAAAACCGGGACAAACTAAACTACTGTTCTGCAAACATCTGGAAACTGTGTGTGTCACTTTAACTAAAACCGGGACAAACTGTTCTGCAAACAGCTGGAAACTGTGTGTGTCACTTTAACTAAAACCGGGACAAACTGAACTACTGTTCTGCAAACATCTGGAAACTGTGTGTGTCACTTTAACTAAAACCGGGACAAACTGTTCTGCAAACATCTGGAAACTGTGTGTGTCACTTTAACTAAAACCGGGACAAACTGAACTAGTGTTCTGCAAACATCTGGATATGATATCACTGTTCTAAAATCATCTAAAAACTCTATGTGAAACTATAGCAGAGCGAAACCATATCCCTGTTCTTCTCTATGCTGTAGTTTCACAGTTAAAGTGTTACACACAGTTTCCAGATGTTTGCAGAACAGTAGTTCAGTTTGTCCCGGTTTTAGTTAAAGTGTTACACACAGTTTCCAGATGTTTGCAGAACAGTTTGTTGGGTTCTCCCGGCTTATTTATACTTTTTTGACACAGTGTGAAGATGATTTTAGAACAGTTATATGGCTTCTACCGTTAATTAATACTTTTCAGACACAGTTTGAAGATGGTCCACATCCACCTCCATTTTTGATTTTTTATGAAATTATTTTTTTAAAAATGCTTTTAGTTATTTCCCTGTCCCCATTTCTTTGAAGGGCACTTGTCCCACCCTTACCCCCATTCTCCTTCCTTTTGCAGACCTCTAGGAAATTACCAGAACCCGGACCCAAACCCGGACACCCCAAAGTTCGGTACGGACCCGAACTTTACAGTCCGGGTTCGCTCAACACTAATGTCTACTTTAACTGAAGCCTATCGTACTGTTCATGTCTACAAAAGAAACAGAATTAAAGAAAAAGCTGCTATTGGGCTATAATATGATTGAGACTATCAATAACATATTTCATTGGGATCTTTCCAAGCTTAAGTTGACAACCAATAAACATGCTGACCACTGCCAAGGCCCTGAACTTCTTATGATGATCATATTTCAATTTTCAAAGTAAAAGCTGATTTTGCAAAAAGGTCAGTTATATTAACACTTGTAAAAGTTGTCAGTTCACTTTACTGAAAGCAACAGCTGTGCCATAACTCTTTGCTATATGTGTGGTTGAACAGTGTTTTACTCTTTCATGGAACAGGTCAAATACCAGACAGTGTTAACGAGGCTTTAAAATGTTTTTTCACTTCAATACATGGCATTACATGGCCCCTATTAAAGCCATCCCCTTGCAAAAGGATCTTTCATGTCTGTACCCTATCCATATTTTTTCCAGAATGCCCAGAATTATATTGGCCTGGCATTACTTCTTATTCATGGTAACGTTATGATACTGATGTTTACTATATATTGATGGAGACACATGTAGGCTTATTTAGTAAGGTAGTGCACAAAGCCACAATGGAGCAAGTGTACTAATTTCTTTTTTTCATAATTTTTCACAATTTTTGATTCAAGAATTCATGCAAGTGAAAGAATATTGCTGTTTGTTAAAACATCGCTAAACCCACATAAAAAAAAGCTATCAATAAATTCTATATTACATGCTGTTCATACTCATTCATTTACTATGGGATTCATTTTCTGTTTTCTGCAAAAAATCTGGTTGATCCTGCTGTTCTCTATCTCCCCCTCCAGCTAGGGATTTTGCAGAGCTGTGGGGGGCAACTCTACACATGCTCAGTTTTCAGTGAGTTTCTATGCTGAGCATTTCCTCCCTATCACATCTGAGCAGCCCATTTGACTATAGAGTCACACATGTGGGCGTATACATAATGGTAAATTGACAGCCCACTCCCTCCCTCTTTCTCCATGCCCATTAACCAGCTAAACACAATTAGGAGGGGATATTACATGTGGATTGATGGAGGCTTTACCTCCCTGTTATTCTAAGTCACAGGCTGAAGAGGCGTGACACAGTCTGCGGCTGGCAGAAATGTGCCCACACAATGTTATTGCCAAAAAAGGTTTGATTTCAAATATATCTGAAAGATTTTAATTAAATATATTTATATGACAATTTAAAACAGTTTATTCACAGTCATTATTTATTTTTACTCTGTATTCCAAAGGCTATTTCTTTATTTTGAACATGTGACCGGTAGTAGAGGACTAAACTCCTCTTGCTTATGTTTCCCTGCAGAGAGGGTGGAAAGGGCTGGATCAAGTGACATCTGTGTATTGATTATGAAAAAGGTACTTAGATGTTTTTTTTTTTTCATTAAAATAATTGCAATGCAAACAATGTGTGTGTTTAGTATCACTTTAAGTAATAAGTATAAGGTCTCTGTAGCTCCAGGGTTGTGGCTTTGATTCCCACAAGGGATGCATTCTAAATTGAGTTTGTATCTCTTCTGGGTGAGTTTTTCAAGGTTCTCTGATTTTCTCTACTGATAGGTTTTACAAAAGGTGTAGATAGTGTTAATTGAGCTTTGTAAGTTAGGTGAAGTGTTAATTTCAATTAGTAAAGAAGAAGGTGTGGGAAGCACCACCATCTAAGTGCAGTTAATCTTTACCAAATAAAAAAAGGGATTTAAAAAGATTACACTCACATTTATTGAAGAGTTAAAAGCATGTATCTTAATGGAAGATTTGCAGAATTCGGCAGAGTAGCGGCTGGGTCTTCCTGTTTGTATATGGTAAGGATTAATTGCACTTAGATGGTGGCGCTTCCCACATTTTCTTCTTTATACAGATTGTGACGTTTTTCCAATCCTTCTTTCGGCAGCTGCAGCCAGACCTTTAGTGCTTGTTATACCGGCTCCAGGAAAAACCTTTTTTTCCAGTAAACAATTCCCTATTCCTCCCACCTCCCTTTACTTTGCGCCATAATTTTCTTGTTTTGTTAATTTCAATTAGGCAGGAGCTAGGTTCAGTTTAAACTTTGTCCGAACCCAGTTCGGCAGAACCCATGGGAAGATATGATCACATCCCCATTGGCCCAATTGGCTGCAGCAAGGGCATTCCTCTCCCCTATCCATATCTAATCAAGTGTTAGAAAAAACTTTGAAAATATCTTGAACGTGATTGGGTATTCAAAGTGTACACAGATTCACCTTATTTACCGATATTTGCTTTACAAACTAAATGGTTTCTACTCCCGTTGTAAATCAACCAAATGTATAAATGTGTGGGACAATAAGGCTGTAAGCTCTTTTGGGGAGTGGTGGCAGCTCTCTGTAAAGTACTGTGGGAAAAGGTACCAGTAGCGCACAAAGGAACAATATAAATATACTAATACATGCATACATACTGTATATACATAACTTAGCTTAGTGCATTTCTCTAAGTAAACTCAATAGACTACCCAGATTATGAAAACAAAGATGCATGAATTCCTGTGCTGCTTATAATGAGATACAGGAGGATCATTTTTGTGGTATAACGTAGAAAGGCATTCAACAGGTGCATAGATAACACTTAAAGTTTAAGATCACTTTTACAGAAAATCTGTAAGGTGAACTTACACTGTACTCCCCCCAGTTTTCAAATCCCCGTACCGGTGAAACGGCGACCCGATTTCCCCTAGTGGGTGATGGCCGGCCTCAGATACAGTAGGGCCGGGGGGGAATGGGGGGAAGGTCCAGTGTAAGTTCACCTTAAAGATTTTCTGTAAAGGTGAACTTACCCTTTAAAGAGATAGTAAAATTTCAGGTTTTTTTTTGGAAATATATTTATTTGAAATTTTTCAGATAACAAGGATGCTTACATTACAGGTTACAAAGCCGTGGCATAAAAAGATATAAAACTTGCTCAGTACAAAACAGGATTGCACAAAATTAAGAAAACAATCAATCGCAGAGCATAACAGGTGGTGTAAGGTCGTTTACAGAGATAAAGGTACAGAAAGAACAAAAAAAAAAGAGATAAAAATAAAAGCAAATTAAAGCTTTTAGCATGAGTATCAAAATGTGCTAGTGCCTAGCTTATGTCTAAAGATCCCATCAGGATCGAGACTAATTGTGCGGGAGACCTGCGGAAGGTCTGGGATGACCTTACGTACCAGTAAGCGAAGATAGCTATGTCTTAAAGAGGCATGAAGAAACGTTTAGAAACCTTTAAACAACATTGAGCCAGGACAAAACATGACTCGTTCAAAATATAGAAAAATACGGTGCCGAAACATTGGACATTACATTCGTAGGAAC
>BLSH010450856.1:282270-295130 GCA_018402905.1 Glandirana rugosa | reverse complement strand
AGTAAGCGAAGATAGCTATGTCTTAAAGAGGCATGAAGAAACGTTTAGAAACCTTTAAACAACATTGAGCCCGTACTAACAAATAGGGTATCAGACAGAGTTAGTTAGTTTGGGCTGGAGGGATGTGGAATGCCAAGGGGGGGGGTGGCGTTAGAGGTAAGTCTCGAAGTTTGAGTTTGCCTAGCTTACCTGCTAGGTCAGCGGTCAGGTACCATTTGGAATATCGGAACGGTTCCATAAAAGGCAGGATTTCCTCAGGAGTGCAGGAGTGTTCTAGGTATTTGCGCCATCTGATAAAGAAGCGCTTTGAAGACTTGAAGTCTTGTGTAATGGTGTCTAACCTTTCTATAAGGAATAAAGATTGGATAGCAGCTTTTGCTTGGGCTAATCGGGGCGGTTCAGGCTTAACCCAAGCCTGCATAATTGTTCTACGAGCAGCTAGGAGACATAGGTGTGTCCACTGCGATATTTGGTTATCCGTAGGGGGGGTATTTGGTAAGGGTGGGGTATGGTGACTAAATAGGCATAGCATTGGGTCTCTGGGGATCAAATGTTTTTGGATTTCTAAGATGTAATTTCTAATCTGGTCCCAGAATGTTACTATTTTGGGGCAGCTCCAGAGTCTATGTAGTAGTGTGGGTCTAGGGGATAAGCACCATGGGCATGAGGGGGAGGAGGGGTCCATCGAGCTGAAGTAGGATGGGAAATATGCTCTATGTGCAATTTTAAATTGAGTCTCTCTCCATTTGTGTATTTTTTGATATCCTGCTAGTATTTTGGTAGGAGCATCCTGGTCTTCGAGAATCGTGGCCCAGGGTTGGAAAGGTAGCAGGGAGTATTTGGAGGTTTGATGTTGGAGCAAGCGGGAGTAGATTTTTGATATAGAGTACTGCCCCTCGGTAGCAAGAGAATCAATGAAAGAGAGCTGGAAGGGTCGTGAAATGGGAATAATGTTGGTGTTGATGTAGTGTTTTAATTGAAGGTATGAGAATGTGTGAGAGTCGGGGAGGGAGTAGGAGTTTGCGAGATCAGTAAATGTTTTGACTAGGGTCCCCTCCGTGTTGCAGGCTTGGGCAATTGTTTTCAGTCCTTTTGCAGACCAAGTGGAGAAATGTTTGTTGGTAATGGAGGGGAGGAATAGAGGGTTACCATGGATTGGAAGAAAACGAGAAACCACAGATGGTAGATTTAAAATTTTCTCACCTCTCTCCATGCAATGACTGTGTCTCTAACAATGGAATTGGTCCGTAGGTGGTAAGGTAGCATTGAGAGCTTGGCGTGGGCTACAGCTTGGAGTGAGTAAGGGTAGACTAATGATTCTTCCAGGTCGTGGTTTGAATACATAGAGTTTTGGGTGAACCAATCGAGTGCTTGTCTCAATAGGCATGAGAGGTTGTAGAGTCTAATGTTGGGCAAGCCCACCCCTCCCTCTTTCTCCATGCCCATTAACCAGCTAAACACAATTAGGATGGGATATTACATGTGGATTGATGGAGGCTTTACCTCCCTGTTATTCTAAGTCACAGGCTGAAGAGGCGTGACACAGTCTGCGGCTGGCAGAAATGTGCCCACACAATGTTATTGCCAAAAAAGGTTTGATTTCAAATATATCTGAAAGATTTTAATTAAATATATTTGTATGACAATTTAAAACAGTTTATTCACAGTCATTATTTATTTTTACTCTGTATTCCAAAGGCTATTTCTTTATTTTGAACATGTGACCGGTAGCAGAGGACTAAACTCCTCTTGCTTATGTTTCCCTGCAGAGAGGGTGGAAAGAGCTGGATCAAGTGACATCTGTGTATTGATTATGAAAAAGGTACTTAGATGGGTTTTTTTTTTCATTAAAATAATTGCAATGCAATCAGTGTGTGTGTGTTTAGTATCACTTTAAGTAATAAGTATAAGGTCTCTGTAGCTCCAGGGTTGTGGCTTTGATTCCCACAAGGGATGCATTCTAAATTGAGTTTGTATCTCTTCTGGGTGAGTTTTTCAAGGTTCTCTGATTTTCTCTACTGATAGGTTTTACAAAAGGTGTAGATAGTGTTAATTGAGCTTTGTAAGGTGGACTGTGAGTCTGCGACCCTGGGTGTCCGCTTCTACTGAGCGGACCTTGTGTTGGAGGTTTTTATTGATGAGGATGGCAACTCCTGCCTTGCGTCCCACAGTGGGAGAGCTGTGGACCAAGCCCACCCAGAGCTTGCGAAGTCTGGAGGCATCATCATTACCCAGGTGGGTCTCTTGTAGCAGAGCGATGTCAGTGTGTAGTCTTTTAAGGTGACGGAGGATTTGCATATGCTTATGAGGGGAGCGTAACCCCTTGACATTCCACAAAATTACCTTTAGGTGATTCCTGTTCTCAGGCGGAGCCATGGCAGAGTCTTGGTGTGATTGTTGAAGGTCGTGTTCGGGGAGCGGTATACATCTGCGATGGCCCTCCCCGGCCAGGAATCTTCCGCATACTGAATAAGAACAATTGAGAAAGGCACAAAGATTAGTATCAACAGGTATAAACAAAACATTACGAAGCTGCTGTGGGCGGGAGGGAGGTTATACCTCCAATGAACTTTTTGGAACTTCTCTTTTTCCTCATGGAGTACTCGTTCACAGTGTGCCCGCCATTGGTAGTGGGAGGGGAGGATGAGAAAAAAGAGGGGGAGGGAGGGGAGGGTGATAACAAGGGAGGGGGGGCACCATAATTACTGGACGACAGCGTACTATGTCTGAGATATAGTAGGATCGAAGCATAAACTATGAGCAACTTAAAAATTCTAGTTCCCAAGGTCAATCAGGATCAGGAGGACCAAAGGGTCTGACAAGGGAAGTAGAAATAGGAATTCAGAGGTATTCCCTAGATTGGTGTCATAACAAACCAAACCGCATCGGCCCATGGGATAAGTTCAAGAGCAGTTCCAATGGGTTCTCTGATTCCAACCTGAAGAGGAAGATAAATTCTAGTGCAGAGAGAATCTTAGATGTTGTCAAGTGGGGTTACTTCTTCAAAGTCAACTGGTGGGATTGCGGGCCTCTAGTTGACCGAATCGGACCCTCTTATAGGGAGGCTTCTGAGGGCTCAGTTGATTACGTGATACCAGAGCAGATTTCCTGGGCGATTGAAGGTCTTGAGAGTTAGAGGGGGTGCCTGGTCCATATCCGATGGATGAGCGTTGGCAAGGTAGTGCTCTGCATCTCGTGGAGAGGAGAATGAGAGACGTTCCCCTGTCTCGGATTGAATGTGGGGAATGGCAGGGTACGCCAGGCTGAATTTGATATGCTGATCATGGAGCTGGGAACATATAGATGAGAATTCCTTACGTTTACGCATCACCTCCAGGGAATAGTCAGCAAAAATTAGGAGGGAATTGTCCTCAAAAGAGAGTGAGTGTTTTTTGCGGAGGGCCTGGAGGATGGCTTGCTTGTCTGTGTAATTTAGAAAGCGAACGATGACTGGTCTGGGCCTGGTACGCTGGTCAGACAGCTGGCCAATTCTGTGCGCCCTTTCCACCGTGCAGGGGGATTTAAGGCCCAGAAGCTGTGGAATGTTGGTAGAGCAGATGGTATGGAGAGAAAACTGGTTGAAGGATTCTGGTAGACCGATTATACGCAGATTGTTCCTTCTGGACCTATTCTCGAGGTCATCAAGCTTGTTCTGAAGGTCTCTCTGCTGGGTGGTGAGCCTGGCTATGGTTGCGGATAGGGCTGCTGTGTCATCTTCCACCACTCCAATCCTCTCCTCAGCATGTTCAATTCTAGCTGATTGCTGCTGAAGGTCCCTGTGTAGCTGTTCCAGCCCCTTGTGGACGGCCTTTTCTATTGCTTCGATGACCATCGGGGTAAGGAGGGCGATGACCACCTGGGCTATACCCGTAGGGGATGCTGGGTCTGGTGGGGGCTCAGTTGGGGGCCCCGTGAGGCCTATTTGGAAGGTGGGGTTCGGGAGAACGATCGGTGGAGCGATCGTTGTATCGATGCGTGTCGGAGCTGCGTCCGCCATGTTGGCTGCAGCATGTGCGCTGTCCCCGGCTTGTTGTTGAGCTGGGAGCGGGGACGAACGGCTCGCCAGCCGTTCTACAAAGTGATCCATACCCCCTGCGTGGTGTTCCCCTGGGTATGGGGGTAGGAAAGGGGAGTGTTACCTCTGTCAGTGTGCTTTTGAAGCTGATTTTAGAGGAGCATGGCGGGAGCTCTCTTCCCCTAGCTCCTCTCCATGCAGGCGCTGGAACCGGAAGTAAAATTTCAGTTTTAATCACTTTGAGCAACTGATTTACTCACTATCTGAGCATGCAACTTATTTATCTTTAACCATCATCGTCATCCAACCCACTTCCTGTTAGCCCAAGTTGTCATTGACATACCTCCTATGGCAGTGGTTCTCAATTCCTGTCCTCAGGACCCACTAACAGGCCAGATTTAAAGTATTACCTTGGGGAGATGCAGACTAGAATACTGCAATCACTGAGCAGCAAGTGATATCACCTGTGACGTATTTCAGTTATTTTGAAAACCTGGCCTGTTAGTGGGTCGAGGAGTTGAGAACAACTGTCCTATGGTCTCAGAGTGCTCCTGGACAAAGCAGTGCTCAGTGTGAATGATAGTATAACAGGTAAACCTGTGCTTGCTTTGATCACCCAACAATGGCTTCATCTTATTCACTAAACACAATGAACATTTACTGATAACTGCTACTGCTAACTGAACAGTACTTGTGTGCATTAAGTCATGTTGCATTAAGCAGCCTATTCAAAAACGAATGCCTCATACACACGGTGCAACGGTCGTACAACCGCACTTTCAACTTTTGTCCAAAATCGGCTGTTGGCGGTTGTGTCTTGTGTACTGACATGAGTCAAGTAGTTGTACAACAAAGCCAAACGTAGTGACGTGTTACGAGCGTATAAAGAGGAAGTTCAGGTTTATGTGATTTGTGAATTAGGAACACATGTTACACGACCGAGCACTTCCTGGATTCCGAGCATGCGTGTTTGCACTTTCAACTTTTGTTGGCCCAACTTATGTACACATGATTTAACAGTCATACAACAGCTTGTTGTACAACAAGTTTTCTAGTCTGCTCAGCCGACTTCTGTTGTACGACTGTTGAACGTCGGCTGTTGCAATCGCGCATACTAACGGTCAGATTATCGTACAAGCTGTTGTACGACCGTTGTTGTACATCCGTTGCATTGTATGTACAGGCCTTAAAGCGGTTGTCTACCCATTACAAAAAAATTAAAAAATAAAGACCTGCAAGACAATGCCATAATGAGCTAGTATGCACAGCATACTAGCTCATTATAAAATACACACCTTGAAACAAAGATCCGACCGGGCTGCTCGGTCCCCTCTGAGGGAGCGGACATCTTCCCTCTACCTTCCAGGTATATACCTTCCAGGTATGCAGTTTCGGCGCTGTGACTGGCCGGAGCCGCGAGACGTCACTCCCGAGCATGCACGTGGGACCCATTTTTCCGGCAAGGTCCGGCCCTATTGCCGGGCCTTTGCCGGAACATACATGGCGCATGCGCCGTAATGAAACAGCTGTTAAGAGGGGTACTATCTCCTAAACTGTACAGGTTTAGGAGATATTCATTTTACTTACAGGTAAACCTTATTATAAGCTTACCTGTAGGTAAAAGTCATAAAATAGGGTAGACAAACGCTTTAAGTCCTGCTGTATTTTATGTGCTGTCTGAATTGTGAATGACAATGGCTGAAACCTGCTCATTCCTGCAGCTGTTTCTGCCACCTGTGAGTGGCTAGCTGCGGTCGACAAGCCCTGTACAACTCAATGGCAGCTCAGTGATGGCTAACTGTGGCCGCTGAGTCCTACACTCTTCAATGACAGGTTGGAGGAAGCTATACCTATCAGTAGCTGTCTGCCCAGGTAGCAATTACCTGAGGTGACCGCTGCTGGAAGCACGCACAGTACATCCAGCAGCAATCACCACAAGTAATCACTAGCTGGGCAGACAGCCACAGATAGCTGCAGTCACCATCAACCTGCCATTGATGTATACAGAGCTCAGCGGCCTTAGCTAGCCACTCACAGGTGGCAGAAACAGCTGTGGGAATCGGTAGATTTCTGCCGCTGTCATTCTCACCAGCACTAGTTGCCCATGCAAATGTAGCCTAATATATCTGCATTTTGGAAATATTTGGTAATTTAATTTAAAATGACTGGTGCCACAACACACTATAACAAATGGGACATCACGGATCGTGTGGACAAACTGCTGGGGAGGGCTGGGGAAGACCCGGCTGTCATGGTACATGTTGGCACCAATGACAAAGTTAGAGGTAGGTGAAGTGTCCTAAAAAAAGATTTCAGGGACCTAGGAGCAAAATTGAGGCTTAGGACCTCCAAGGTAGTATTCTCAGAAATACTACCGGTACCTTGAGCCACACCGGAGAGGCAGCGGGAGATTAGGGAAGTTAGCAAGTGGCTGAGGAGCTGGTGTAGAAAGGAGGGTTTCGGGTTCCTGGAGAACTGGGCCGATTTCTCAATCGGTTACGAGCTCTATAGAAAGGATGGGCTGCACCTAAATGGGGAAGGTGCAGACCGGCTGGGAATGAGGATGGCCGAAAAGTTAGAGGGACTTTTAAACTAGGCAACGGGGGGGAGGGTCCAGACTGAGAAATAGCCAGAGTGGAACTGAGTTCAGGGGGTAGTGTTGGTGGGAGGAGTGATAGGCTGAATAAAGAAGTTCAATCTGAGGCAAGTAGCGTAACATATCCGATATGCAAAAGAGGATTACCCAACAGGGGAATAGTAGGTGTCCAGACAAAACTCCGTGGCTTGTTCACTAATGCCAGGAGTGTGGCAGACAAGATGGGAGAACTAGAGTTACTACTGCACAAGGAGGAATTAGACTTTGTGGGAATTTTGGAGACTTGGTTCAACAGCTCTCATGATTGGTTGGCTACCATTCAGGGGTATTCCCTATATCGCAGGGACAGGGTGGGCAAAAAAGGGGGAGGCGTATGCCTGTATATAAAAAATGACCTAAGAATAAATGTGAGGGAAGACATTAGTAGTGGATCCGGGGAGGAAATTGAAGCCTTATGGCTAGAGCTACAAAGGGAGGATAGCAGGGGGAAAGTAATACTGGGAATATGCTATAGGCCCCCAAATCAGAGGGAGGAGGGGGAGGCAGACCTCCTATCGCAAATTGGAATAGCGGCTAGGATGGGAAGTGTTGTTATAATGGGGGATTTTAATTACCCAGATATTGACTGGGAGGAAGGTACTGCATGTTCAGCTAAGGCACGCCATTTCCTAAATGTCTTGCAGGACAATTTCATGGGTCAAATAGTAAATGCACCAACAAGAGAAAAAGCATTATTAGACCTTCTGAACACTAACAACACAGACCTGATCACAGACGTGGAAGTAAGGGGCAATCTAGGAAATAGCGATCACAGGACGATTAGTTTCAGTATAAATTACACAAATAAGAAAAATAAGGGGAATACAAAGACGCTGAATTTTAAGAGAGCCAACTTCCATAAACTTCGCTCTATGCTGGAAGATATTAGCTGGGATAAAATTCTAGGAACAATGAATGCGGAGGAGAAATGGGAGTGCTTCAAGAACACACTAAACAAAGGTATTAGCCAGTGTATCCCAACGGGGAATAAATTTAAAAGGGCTAACCAAAGACCAGGATGGCTTAATGCCGACGTAAGGGCACACATAAAAGCAAAGGAGAAGGCCTTCAAAAACTACAAGACTGAGGGGACCATATCAGATTTTCATACCTATAAAACACGGAATAAGGAATGCAAAGGGGCAATCAGAGCAGCTAAGATAGAACATGAAAGACACATAGCAGAGGATAGTAAAAGGAATCCCAAGAAATTCTTTAAGTATACAAACAGTAAGAGATGGAGGTCAGATCATGTTGGCCCCATAAAGAATGATGAAGGTAATCTGGTTGCAAAAGATGGAGAAATGGCAAAGGTGTTAAACTCATTTTTCTCCTCAGTATTCACGAAGGAAACCGGGGGCTCAATTATTCAGAACTACAATGCTGATCCTCACGGCACGTTACAGGAAACACCCTCATGGCTGACTGAGGATAAAATCAGAAATAGGCTTGAAAAACTGAACACTAATAAGTCACCGGGACCAGATGACTTACACCCGAGGGTCCTTAAGGAACTTAGTCAAGTTATTTCCAGACCCTTGTACCTAATCTTTAAGAGCAGTTTTCTGACTGGTATGATACCAGCTGATTGGAAGAAAGCCAATGTAGTACCAATATATAAAAAAGGATCAAGATATATTCCTGGGAATTACAGACCAGTTAGCTTAACATCAATAATTGGCAAGCTCTTGGAGGGAATAATAAGGGATTACATACAAGATTATTGTAACGAGAACGGAATCATTTGTGGTAATCAGCATGGGTTCATGAAGGATCGTTCTTGCCAAACAAATCTATTAACCTTCTATGAGGAGGTGAGCTGCCATCTAGATAAGGGAAGGCCTGTAGATGTGGTGTACCTGGATTTTGCAAAAGCATTTGATACAGTTCCCCATAAACGTTTACTGTACAAACTAAGGTCCCTCAACATGGATCAAGGGGTGAGCACCTGGATTGAAAATTGGCTACAAGGGCGAGTCCAGAGGGTGGTGATAAATGGGGAGTACTCAGAATGGTCTGGTGTAGAAAGTGGAGTTTCCCAAGGTTCTGTCCTGGGACCAATCCTATTCAATTTATTCATAAACGACTTGGAGGACGGGGTGAAGAGCTCAATCTCAATATTTGCGGATGATACCAAGCTAAGCAGAGCAATAAACTCTCCAGAGGATGTGGAAACCTTGCAAGAAGATCTGAATAAATTAGTGGGATGGGCAGCCAAGTGGCAGATGAGATTTAACGTAGAAAAATGTAAGATAATGCATTTGGGTGCCAAGAACAAAAAAGCAAACTACTCACTAGGGGGAAAGCCTCTGGGGGAATCTAGAATGGAAAAAGACCTAGGGGTCCTGGTGGAGAACAGGCTCAGCAGTGGCATGCAATGCCAAGCTGCTGCAAACAAAGCTAACAAAGTGTTGGCATGCATCAAGAAAGGGATCAACTCCAGGGATAAATCAATAATTCTCCCACTATACAAGTCTCTGGTGAGGCCGCACCTGGAGTATGCCGTCCAGTTCTGGGCACCAGTCCTCAGGAAGGATGTCCTGGTATTGGAAAGGGTACAGAGAAGGGCCACAAAGCTGATTAACCACTTCCGGACCGCCGTACGTCGTTTGACGGCGGTACTTTGAAGTGGAATACCGTTGTTATGATAGCAGATAGCTACCATAACCCCGGTATCTTTTTTTTCAGGAAGCGATTCTGCGTCAGATAAAAGTGATCTTAGCGGCGGATTCGCCGCGAGATCACTTTTATCAGCGGCGGGAGAGGTGCCCCCCCCTCCCGCCGCTTTCCGGTCATCTCCGCCGCTTACCGGACCCGCCGGCAGCGGCGGAGAAGATCGGGTCCTTCCCCCCTAGTGTCCGTGAGCCGAGTGAGCGGCTGAAGCCATTCACCCGGCTCTATAACATGGCTGGGCAGAAGCTACGTCACAAGTAGCTTCCGCCCAAAGCTCTTAAAGGGGACATTTTTTTTTTCCCCTGCCATTTTTTTCAAATTTTTTTTTTATTTTTTTTTTTAATGCATTTTAGTGTAAAAATGAGATCTGAGGTCTTTTTGACCCCAGATCTCATATTTTGGAGGTCCTGGCATGCTTTTTTCTATTACAAGGAATGTTTACATTTCTTGTAATAGGAAAAAAAGTGATCAAATTTTTTTTTTTAAAAGAGAAAGTTGTAAAAATAAAAATTAAAAAGTAAAATACATAATTAAAAAAAAAAAAAAAAATTTAAAGCGCACCGTCCTTGCGAGCTCGCGCGCAGAAGCGAACGCATATGTAAGTCCCGCCCACATATGAAAACGGTGTGCAAACCACACATGTGAGGTATCGTCGCGATCGTTAGAGCGAGAGCAATAATTCTAGCTCTAGACCTCCTCTGTAACGCAAAAATGCTAACCTGTAGAATTTTTTAAACGTCGCCAATGGAGATTTTTATGTTGCAAAGTTTGTCGCCATTCCGCGAGCGGACGCAATTTTGAAGCATGACATGTTGGGTATCATTTTACTCCGCGTAACATTATCTTTCACAATATGGAAAAAAATTGACCTAACTTTACTGTTGTCTTATTTTTTAACTAAAAAAACTGAATTTTTAAAAAAAAAATCGCGCTTTTAAGACCGCTGCGCAAATACAGTGTGACATAAAGTTTTGCAATGGCCGCCATTTTATTCTCTAGGGTCTTAGAAATAAAAAATATATAATGTTTGGGGGTTCTAAGTAATTTTATAGCAAAAAAAAACTGTTTTTAACTGATAACCTCCAAACTCCAAAAAGAGGCTCGGTCTTAAAGTGGTTAAGGGATTGGAGGACCTAAGTTATGAGGAAAGATTACAAGCACTGAACTTATTCACTCTGGAGAAGAGACGCTTGAGAGGGGATATGATTTCAATGTACAAATACTGTACCGGTGACCCCACAGTAGGTACAAAACTATTCCGGGCAAGGGAGCACAGAAAGACACGCAGCCATTCATTAAAAATGGAAGAAACGCGGTTTAGACATAAAAAGCGTAGAGGGTTCTTTACGGTGAGAGCAGTGAGGATCTGGAATTCTCTTCCACAAGCAGTAGTCTCTGCTGGGAGTCTAGAACATTTCAAAAAACTATTAGATGCACACCTAAGGGACCACAACATTGCGGGGTATACATTTTAATACTGATATTAAAAACACACACAAAGGTTGGACTTGATGGACTTGTGTCTTTTTTCAGCCTTGTTTACTATATAACTATGTAACTATGTAACTATGTGGTGCTCCAGCACATATTGTAGTAATGCGCACATTTTACCATGTGTTAATCCAATGCAGTAATGCAAACAGGTTCTTATTCTTCCTCGGTGGGCTTATTCTTCAACATTTGAAAACAGTAATATCAATACCTAGCTTCCAGTAACGGAACACTGCTATGGTTCTAGTAACATGGTACCATTGTACTCATGAAATCATAATTATTATATAATTATTCTGGCTAATATGCTGTCATTTCTGCCCATGGGCTTCATTGTGTCTAAGACTGGCCTTGAATGAAGGGTGTAACTGTAAAGACTGCTGACTATATATTTGTCCAAAAATAAACTTGTGAAACTTAAATCAAAAGAACTTATCTGTACATGTGTATACAAAGCAGGCAAGTTTGCTCATTTTTTCTATCAAGCACTAGAACATTCCAGCTAAAATCTGCTTTAGGCATCTCCACATTTAGCAAAGAGCAGCTGCTTTCACACGGTGATAGACAAGGGATGAGCAAAGGGATTTCAGTGAAATTGATTTTGTGAGCTATCTTGGTAAAAATTGACCTAAACTAGAACTATGGTGTACTCACAAAAGTGAGTACACTCCTCACCATTTGTAAATATTTTATTATATCTTTTCATGTGACAACACTGAAGAAATGACACTTTGCTACAAAGTAGTGAGTGTACAGCTTAGCGGTGTACTCACTTTTGTTGCCAGCGGTTTAGACATTAATGGCTGTGTGTTGAGTTATTTTGAGGGGACAGCAAATTTACACTGTTATACAAGCTGTACACTCACTACTTTACATTGTAGCAAAGTGTCATTTCTTCAGTGTTGACAAAAGATATAATAAAATATTAACAAAAATGTGAGAGGTGTACTCACTTTCGCGAGCTACTGTATATATATACAGTAGCTCACAAAAGTGAGTACACCCCTCATATATACTGTATATATATATATATATATATATATAAATGGCCCACCCTGTATATATATATATATATATATATATACAGGGTGGGCCATTTATATAGATACACCTTAATAAAATGGAAATGGTTGGTGATATTAACTTCCTGTTTCTGGCACATTAGTATATGTCAGAGGGTAAACTTTTCAAGATGGGTGGTGACCATGGCGGCCATTTTGAAGTTGGCCATTTTGAATCCAACTTTTGTTTTTTCAATAGGAAGAGGGTAATGTGACACGTCAAACTTATTGGGAATTTCACATGAAAAACAATGGTGTGCTTAGTTTTAATGTAACTTTATTCTTTCATGAGTTATTTACAAGTTTCTCTTTGTTTACAGCCATTGACATGTCGCTGAGGTTAACAAGTGCGGAGCGGATAGAAATTGTGTTGATGTCTGGTGAACGCAGTAACCGGGTCATTGCAGCAGATTTCAATGCAAGTCAGCCTACAAGACAACCCATCTCCCATGCTACAGTTAGCAAACTGCTTGCTAAGTTTCGTGAAACTGGTTCAGTGTTGGATTTGCCAAAATGTGGACGCATGAAATCTGTCACTAATGAAGAAACATCAGTGGCTGTCCTAGCTTCATTCAGCAGGAGCCCACAGCGTAGCACTCGCCGCATGTCACTAGAGAGTGGCATTAGTCGAACATCCCTTCGGCAGATATTAGCTACTCACAAATGGCACCCTTACAAACTCCAGCTACTGCAGCATTTCTTTTTTTTTTTTTTTTTCAACTACAAAGAAGTAATCACTGTCTAAAGTACGCAGGTGTAAAACCGTTTAGGTTGTGACTTGGTCAAAGTGCTTTGAATCGTTCGTCAAACGATTGACATCGTACCCTCTACCCAACAGAACATCCGACTGAACGTAACTTTAGACGACGTTACTGGGCCAATGACGCAAGTGGTCTGTAGTTGTGTTAAAGATAGGCGAGGCGTGAACAATTGGAGTCGCTGTACAGTTACCGACATTTGTTTCTCTTTGAACATTTATTGAGTA
>BLSH010450856.1:235058-247265 GCA_018402905.1 Glandirana rugosa | reverse complement strand
TCTGTCCTCAGAGCAACAGCACAGACAGCAGTAGTAAAGTAATCTATCTCAGGATGCAGGATCAGGTCTTAAAATGGCTAAAATCTGTCCCTCACGCCGTCAGCTACCTTTCCCTATACTAACCCAAGGAGCATGTGACTGCAGCACTGTGACTCCAGCTTATAAAGAGGCTGGGTCACATGATGCACCGGCCAATCACAGCCATGCCATTAGTAGGCATGGCTGTGATGGCTTCTAAGGGCAAACCAGTGAAACGCTTGTTGATTGGCTGCCCTGCAGCTTCTCAACACGTGGAGTAAAATAGCAGAACCCCGGACCGAACCCGAACGATTTTTGAAATGTCCGGGTCCGGGTCCGTGCCACGGACACCCTAAAGTTCGGTACGGACCCGAACGTTACAGTCCGGGTTCGCTCAACACTACTTGTAACATCTTTTGGTAACTAAATAACAATTACTCTCAGTAGCTAAATTTATTTCCTCCAGCTGAATAAATATTTATGAGCTTTAGCTTGTCCAAAGTGTAAATATTTTTCTGTGCTTCATACTTATCCCTGTCACAGGCCTGAAGCTGAAGGTGCAGATGCTGGGTGCGTCCACTTAAGAGGTTATTTAGATCACAGGAATCCTTTTCTATCTGGAGTGATTTTGTAAAGTCACTTTTAAATTAATTTAATTAAATTGGTTGTTAGGCCACTATCTCATCTTTATATCATCCCATCTTTCATATAAAAAGCTGCATCCTAGTGCCTGTGCTTTACAAAAAAAAAAATAAACACAATTTCCACCTGTTTCAACAGAATCTCCCAGCGATAAGATGACTCTAAGGCCTCATGCACACTGCGGCTGATAAACGGACGTTCAGGGGCATTTGGATGTTTTTTCCAGCTGCCCCTGAACTCATTTAATGTTATCTTATGTGTACATTTACACAGAATCGACTAGAGTAATTTTCAGGCAGTCGCGTTTATAGGCTTTTTTCTGAGCGCAAAAAAATGGGTTCAGACGCTCGTTCAGAGGCATTTGAAACGCCAAATGCCTGTAACAGCTTGTAAACGCGCCTAAACACGGTAACTCACATCTAGGAGCGTTTAGTTTACAGGCATTTCCATTAAAAAAAAAAAGAAACTTTTTTTTCAAAAGCGCCCCTAGACGCAAACGTGGAAAAACGCCGCTAGACGCGGCAAAACAGACATTTTAGATGCCGGCTTCTAGCTGTCAAGATAAAACATTCAGGGGAGGTGGAAAACCGTCCTGTGTAAATGGAGCCTTAGCTCTCCCCGTCTGATATCTCCAGTGGGCGTGGCCAAGTTTCCCCTGCTGACGTCAGCCAGGGAGGAGGTGAGGAGAGGAGCAGAGAGCCTGGAGTCATGTGATTACTGGAAAACACTGCTAAAACAGGTAGAAATAATTGTTTTTTTTTTATATAAAGCACAGGCACTAGGACACAGCTTTTTATCTGACAGAGGGGAAGATATAAAGGTCAGAGGGTTTTGAAGCAGTGGAAAGAGGAGCAGATCAGTGCTAGTGAGAGCTGCCATGCAAGGGGAGGAGGACAGAGGGAGCTGCAGATAGCAGCAGATGACGGAGGCATGTACATTGACAATGGTGTCAGGGCTCAGCAGCCCTGATATACAGGGTAGGCCATTTATATGGATACACCTTAATAAAATGGGAATGGTTGGTGATATTAACTTCCTGTTTATGGCACATTAGTATATGTGAGGGGGGAAAATTTTCAAGATGGGTGGTGACTATGGCGGCCATTTTGAAGTCGGACATTTTGAATCCAACTTTTGTTTTTTCAATAGGAAGAGGGTCATGTGACACATCAAACCAATTGGGAATTTCACCAGAAAAACAATGGTGTGCTTGGTTTTAGCGTAACTTTATTCTTTCATGAGTTATTTACACGTTTCTCTTTGTTTACAGCCATTGACATGTCGCTGAGGTTTACACATGCTGAGCGGAAAGAAATTGTGTTGATGTCTGGTGAACGCAGTAACCGGGTCATTGCAGCAGATTTCAATGCAACACAGCCTATGAGATCACCCATCTCCCATGCTACAGTTAGCAAACTGCTTGCTAAGTTTCGTGAAACTGGTTCAGTGTTGGATTTGCCAAAATGTGGACGCATGAAATCTGTCACTAATGAAGAAACATCAGTGGCTGTCCTAGCTTCATTCAGCAAGAGCCCACAGTGTAACACTCGCCGCATGTCACTGGAGAGTAGCATTAGTCGAACATCCCTTCGGCGGATATTAGCTACTCACAAATGGCACCCTTACAAACTCCAGCTACTGCAGCATCTCAACGAGGATGACCCAGATTGGCGCACTGAATTTGCAGAATGGGCAAAACAAAAATTGGAACAGGACCCTCACTTTACACAGAAGATTTTGTTCAGTGATGAGGCAAACTTTTATGTGAATGGTGAAGTTAACAAACAAAACCACCGCTATTGGGCTGACACTAACCCACATTGGATAGATCCCTCCAAGACTGTTGGAACCAAAAAATTGATGGTATGGTGTGGTATATGGGGTACAAAGATAGTGGGGCCATTCTTCATCAATGGAAACCTCAAGGCCACTGGATATGCGAAATTGCTACATGATGATGTGTTTCCCTCTTTATGCACTGAAGCTGGCACGTTCCCTGAGTTTTTCCAGCAAGATGGTGCACCACCACATTATGGGTGTCAGGTCCGAGCATTCCTAGATGAACAGTTTCCTGGAAAGTGGATTGGTCGTCGTGGGCCAGTTATGTGGCCCCCAAGGTCTCCCGATCTGACCCCCTTAGACTTTTATCTTTGGGGTCATCTGAAGGCAATTGTCTACGAGATACGAGATGTGCAGCACCTGAAACTACGGATACTGGAAGCCTGTGCTAGCATTTCTCCTGCGGTGTTGCTATCAGTGTGTGAAGAGTGGGAGAAGAGGGTTGCATTGACAATCAAACACAATGGGCAGGACATTGAACACATTTTATGAGTGGTCAGAAACTTGTAAATAACTCACAATAGAATAAAGTTAAAACCAAGCACACCATTGTTTTTCTTATGAAATTCCCAATAAGTTTGATGTGTCACATGACCTTCTTCCTATTGAAAAAACAAAAGTTGGATTTAAAATGGCCGACTTCAAAATGGCCGCCATGGTCACCACCCATCTTGAAAAGTTTCCCCCCTCACATATACTAATGTGCCACAAACAGGAAGTTAATATCACCAACCATTCCCATTTTATTAAGCTGTATCCATATAAATGGCCCACCCTTTAGTACAGGGGGAAGGTAGAAACTGGCAGGATCAGCCAGGTATTTCAGGTGATACGGGGGGGGGGGGTTCAAATGACACAACACAAGCACTGTGCTGTATATAATGCTTTATAGGAACAGGAACCATTTTTTTTTGGGGGGGGGGGAGTTAACAAACGCTATTTATTACTCACTTGTGCAATTTAATTTTGAAAATCATTTGCTTTATACTAAGGCCAGCCATAGATGAGTCGAAGACCCAAGGAGAATTCTTGGTCGTTCGTTTTGCGCATTATTAGTGTGCCAGCTGTAATGCGCAAATTTTTGTGCCACAGTCAGCTGGTAGCGCTGGATTTTTTTTAGAAAAATTAAAAACAAATGATAGCACAATCATATGCTACATTTTCATTTTTCGATCAACAGAACGTTCGGTTTTTGACTTGTTGATGGCCGGCCTAAGTCTGTTGGCAAAGCAAACAATTTAAATAGACTTCTGTGCATTCCAAACATACTATATAAAAATTGTTTAATAGAAAATTATAGAGGGGTAAACATTTCCTGTATTAACCAAATTGTTATTAGGTTTACTTTTAGACTTACAGAAAATGAAGAGATTTTTCCAGCAGCAACAAACATGCCTTTGTTTTTAATGTGCCTTATGAAATGAAAGGGTTAGTGCACCCAACAGTGGCACTCGTGGTGGGCGGAGTCACCTTCTACCTTCTTACACCTCTTGTGTACTCCAGTGGTAAGATCTTCTGTCATTTCCCAGGACAACTTTCACATAACTTGAAATCTTTTTTACCTCTCTCTATAAAAGAGATACTCCCACCCTTTCTGAAGAACTATCCATTGCATAAAATAAAGAAAAAAATCAAGCATGGTAACCGCAGTAATAGGTGTGCAGATTTGGGAGCTAAAGCATACCCTTTAGTATCCACAAAGCAAAACAAAGTGTAGGCAATGCTGTTTTCCAGAATAAGTACATGTTCACATTATTTTGCAAAGCTGTAACACAAGTAATAGCTTTTCATGTAATTTGTTCTTAATGTCATTAGTATTTTTGTATTTTGTATTTTTTTTTTAAGGATATGCCTACTCTGCTACTTTTTATGCTAATTGAAGAATCTATATGCAAGTGGATCAATGACAAGATTTTTCAAAATATCACTCTTGCTACGACTCTATCACTAATATATTATAAAAAACGTATTGAAATAATGTGCTCAATATTGACTCAGCAATTCTAGTTTTACGACAGTGAAATGTGGTTGCTAATGCTGCAACTCTCATCCTCCAGATTGTCTCAATTAAGCTGAACTCCAGGGACCTGGAAAATTTCACCATACATGCCCCTCCTCCAAACACACACACTCTTTCCTATGCTCCTAGTATGTGGGTGGGCCCTCAATGTCCTCACATACATTATCACATGAGAGAGGCTGCGACCAGTCAAGCAGCAAAGAGGAGAGGTGTGCAAGAGGGGGGAGGGGGGGCCTCAACTTTTAGTGGAAACTATAATGCTTTGCGGTCAGTTATATAGGTATACAGTATCTCACAAAAGTGAGTACACCCCTCACATTTTTGTAAAAATTGTATTATATCTTTTCATGTGACAACACTGAAGAAATGATACTTTGCTTACAATGTAAAGTGCACAGCTTGTATAACAGTGTAAATTTGCTGTCCCCTCAAAATAACTCAACACACAGCCAATAATGTCTAAACCGCTGGCAACAAAAGTGAGTACACCCCTAAATGAAAATGTCCAAATTGGGCCCAATTAGCCATTTTCCCTCCCCTGTGTCATGTGACTCATTAGTGTTACAAGGTCTCAAGTGTGAATGGGAAGCAGGTGTGTTAAATTTGGTTATCGCTCTCACTCTCTCATACTGGTCACTGTGAGTTCAACATGGCACCTGATGGCAAAGAACTCTCTGAGGATCTGAAAAAAAAATTATTGCTCTACATGAAGATGACCTAGGCTATAAGAAGATTGCCAAGACCCAGAAACTGAGCTGCAGAATGGTGGCCAAGACCACACAACGGTTTAACAGGACAGGTTTTACTCAGAACAGGTCTCGCAGTGGTCGACCAAAGAAGTTGAGTGCACGTGCTCAGCATCATATCCAGAGGTTGTCTTTGGGAAATAGACATAAGAGTGCTGCCAGAATTGCTGCAGAGGTTGAATGTGGTGGGGGTCAGCCTGTCAGTGCTCAGACCATACACTGCACACTGCATCAAATTGGTCTGCATGGCTGTCATCCCAGAAGGAAGCCTCTTCTAAAGACGATGCACAAGAAAGCCCACATACAGTTTGTTGAAGACAAGCAGACTAAGGACATGGAGTACTGGAACCATGTCCTGTGGTCTGATGAGACCAAGATAAACTTATTCAGAGTTCAGAGTTATTCATATTGTGTCAAGCATGTGTGGCGGCAACCAGTTGAGGAGTACAAAGACAAGTGTATCTTGCCTACAGTCAAGCATGGTGGTGGGAGTGGCATGGTCTGGGGCTGCATGAATGCTGCTGGCACTGGGGAGCTACAGTTCATTGAGGGAACCATGAATGCTAACATGTACTGTGACATACTTAAGCAGAGCATGATCCCCTCCCTTCAGAGAATGGGTTGCAGGGCAGTATTCCAACATGATAACGACCCCAAACACACCTCCAAGACACCACTGCCATGCTAAAGAAGCTGAGGGTAAAGGTGATGGACTGGCCAAGAATCTCTCCAGACCTAAACCCTATTTAGCATCTGTGAGGCATCCTCAACTGGAAGATGGAGGAGCGCAAGGTCTATAACATCCACCAGCTCTGTGATGACATCATGGAGGAGTGGAAGAGGACTCCAGTGGCAACCTGCGAAGCTCTGGTGAACTCCATGCCCAAGAGGGTTAAGGCAGTGCTGGAAAATAATGGTGGCCACACAAAATATTGACACTTTGGGATCAGTTTGGACATTTTCACTTAGGGGTGTACTCACTTTTGTTGCCAGCGGTTTAGACATTAATGGCTGTGTGTTGAGTTATTTTGAGGGGGCAGCAAATTTACACTGTTATACAAGCTGTACACTTGCTACTTTACATTGTAGCAAAGTGTAATTTCTTCAGTGTTGTCACATGAAAAGATAGAATAAAATATTTACAAAAATGTGAGGGGTGTACTCATTTTTGTGAGATACTGTATATACACTATATTACCAGAAGTATTGTGACACCTGCCTTTACACACAAATGATCTTTAATGGCATCCCAGTCTTAGCCCGTACCATTCAATATTGAGTTGACCCACCCTTTGCAGCTATAACAGCTTCAACTCTTCTGGGAAGGCTGTCCGCAAGTTTTAAGAGTGTTGTCTATGGGAATGTTGGACCATTCTTCCAGAAGCACATTTGTGAGGCTAGGCAATGATGTGTAGGAGAAGGCCTGGCTCGCAGCCTCTGCTCTTATTCATCCCAAATATGTTCTATAGTTATTTTGAGTGGACAGCAAATTTATACTGTTATACAAGGTGTACACTCACTACTTTACATTGTAGCAAAGTGTCATTTCTTCGGTGCTGTCACATGAAAAGATATAATAAAATATTTACAAAAATATATGGGGTGTACTCACTTTTGTGAGATACTATATATATATGTATAAACAAAGGCTGCGTGATTCGAGAAATGTGAACAACAGTTTTATTTGCCTAATACATTAAACTTTAAATAAATCATCTCATTATATTACCTTTTTTTTGCATTTGCAGTAGAAGGGCTAAATGTATGCAAATATTCACGTATTGCTTGTACTTGAGAGATTATGAGCCATGCTAAACATTGTCAAAAATGGAAATGCAAACACTAAGGCCCCTTTCACACTGGGGCGTTTTTCAGGCACTTTTGCGCTAAAAATAGTGCCCTTATAGCGCCTGAAAAACAATCCCCCCTCCCCCCATCCACCCCAGTGTGAAAGCCTGAATGCTTTCACACTGGGGCAGTATGCTTGCAGGACGTTACAAAAAGTCCTGCAAGCAGCATCTTTGGGGCAGTGCGGTGAGCAGTGTTTACACTGCCCCTGCCATTGAAATCAATAGCGCTTCCGAATCAGCTGCACACCGCCTCAGAAGTGCGGTGCGCCAGCACTTTTAACCCCTTGTGGGTGGTTAAAATCGCTGCACCGCTGAAACTGGTGGTGCTTTAATGCTACCGCCCCCAGCCCCAGTGTGAAAGTAAGCTAATTTGTGTTAATTTATCAGTACAGTGTATTAATCAATGTGGCGTGCACAAATGGCAATGCAAAGCTTTGTTTTACAACCAAAGAGCACTACATCCCTGATGTCATTAGTAATTATCTGAACTGAAAGTATTACTAAAGGCAACACTTTTTAAAAAAAAATGTGGATAGAGTGGAGATGGATTAGAACACCTATTAGGTTTTTATTGCTGTCTGTGTCACCAATAGGGATATTCACCCTCTCCATTTGTCCGGTTTACAATTATCAATAAAAGTGAAAGTAAAAGAAAATCTCAAATTTTGGGTTGTCCCATAATAGTCAGTAATAGAGGGGAAATTGTCCCCGTGGACACTAGTTCTAGTGACCTGGGGTTCCCCAATAAATTCCCTTAATTTGCATTGATTTTTTCTCACTTCCTGATTTAGATATAGGACTAGAAATGAAGGGAAAGCTCCCCAATGAGACACAGATGGTAAAAAAAAAAAACTGACAGGGGCTAAAACCCTACCTTACTCTATTCAAAATGAAAAAAAGTGCTTCCTATAGTTCTACTTTGAGCAGCATATATTGTGATTTTAAGGCTGGGTACAGACACATACAAGCCTACCAGTTATTTGTGCCTAAAACAAACAGGGTAAGAAACTGCAAAGACACCCAAAAGCATCTGACAGAAGAAACCCCCTGAAAAGAAAAAATAACAAAACATATACTTCTATAGTGTGTACTTGCCTCAATTCAAACCACCACGTGTGATTTCTGTCTGCTATGTCATTCCTCTGCTCTCCGTACTTCTAACAGTCTATGCGTACACCAATCAATCCCTTCTCTATCTAGTTTTGCCCCCAGTGAACCCTATTGTGACATACGCCATGCATCAAAATTATCCTGACGTAAAAGGCATAACAATTGAACAGTTTGATAAAGATGTCTTCATTACACATTCCTGTACATCATCTTCTAAGCACCCCTTGGTTATTCTACTGAAGTCCCTGCCCATGAGGTAGTCAAACCCTGAATAGGTGTGAACAGTCCTTTAGAGTCCTTGAGTCAATACTCCTCGTACCATGATTGGGTTCCCACAGAGGGCGGATCACATCCTTAACAGCATGATTGTTCCTTTGATGAGAAGACACGGAACCTAACCTCGGGCAATCTACTAACTGAAGAAAAGAAAAGCCTGCCCCTGGGAGGAGTAAAGCTCCTAACATGGGCAGCCAAGTGGTTAATTAGCCAGAGACGAGACGTGTTGGATGGTAAAAATACTTGTATCTATTTAGAAAATGATTCCAATAAAAAAAGAGCATTAACTCTTTAATATGTATTACAGTGTATCAAAAAAAATCCCTTCACCATACCATGAAAAATGGTTTATGGTATGGTGAAGGGATGTTTTTTGATACACTGTGGGGGATTTTAAAGAGGTAATACTCTTGCTAACTGTGTGGGGGATGGTCTTACTGGAACACATGATCTCTATCTTCTTCGCTGTCAGAACGGCGCTCTGCCTGGTTTACATCGCAATTCTGGGGAGCCTCTCCTAGATTGCCATTATGCTCTCTGGGGAGCAGTCAGGGGTGGCCAGTGGACATCGGGTCTGTTGGACCCACTGATTGGCTCCCCCTCTGTCCAATCAGCATGCAGACCCCAGTGTCTATTGTACTAAATGATGTACAGCAGGGCCAGGCCCTACCATGAGTCCCAGTGGGTCCATTGGACCCGGGAGGCAGTTTCAGAAGAAGACAGTGGCGGAACTGACACAAAGAAGGCAACTGTACTAAATACCTTCTTCTCCTCAGTTTTTATGTAAGAACAAGGGTTTACCGATCACAATTGTACTGTGGGAACTGTGGGAGGGAGCTAGCAAGTCCACTCACTACAGAATACCTGCAGAAACCTACAAGAGGCAGCAGAGCTGGGGTGTGCAGAACAGACAGCTCTGCACACCACATTGATGATGTCACTGTTACTTTTACAAGGTAATATCAGGGTTATTAAAGTCAATTGGTGCACACAAAGTGGATTTTGTGGCTATTGGAAGATATATTTAAATGCATTTTTGTGTCTGGAGTTCAGCTTTAAACACAAAGTTAAAGCGGTTGTATACCCTGCTTTGTGGTTTATACCTACAGGTAAGCCTATAATAAGGCTTATTTGTAGGTAAAATGAATATCTCCCAAACCTGCACAGCTTAGGAGATATTCACCCTGCCTGCAGCCACTGACGTCAGTGGTACATGCGTTCTGAAGGTCTGGCTTACCAGAACTTCAGAGCTTCTTGTCGGAAACCGAAGGCTCGTCATTGCAGCTCCGGCCACTCACATCGCTGGAGCCAGTGATCCCAATAGAAAGGACAAGAGAACATGTCAGCCCTTCCAGTGGTGACCGGGCGCTGCTGAGAGGGCTTCATTCTAAGGTGAGTATTTCATAATGTGCTAGTATGCGATGCATACTAGCACATTATTCCTTTGCCATACAGGTTTTTTTTTCTCCTCGGTTTACAACCGCTTTTAAGTAGAACTATAGGCAAAACTTTTTTCCATTTTGGATAGACTATTGGAGGGTTATAACCCCTGTCAGATTTTTTTTTCGCCATCTGTGTCCCATTGTGGAGATTTCCTTTCACTTCCTGTCCCATAGCCAAACAGGAAGTGAAGGGAAATCCCTGTAAATTAAGGGAATCTCTTGGGGACCCCAAGATCACTAGAACTCTATTACTTTTCTGGGGACAATGATAATGGTAAACAGGACAAATAGAGAGAGTGAATCTCCCTAACAGGGGCACATACCGCAATAAAAACTGACTGGTGTACTAATCCATCTCCATTCTGTCCAAAACTAAAAAAAAAGTTTTGCCTTTAGTTATACTTTAACCACTTAAGGACCGGAAGGATTTCCCACATTAGGACCAGAGCACTTTTTCCAATACGGCACTGAGTCGCTTTAACTGACAATTGCGCAGTCGTGCGACGTTGTATCCAAATGAAATTTGCGTCCTTATTTCCCCACAAATAGAGCTTTCTTTTGGTGGTATTTGATCCCCTTGGCGTCATTTCTGATCGCCACTATAAACAAAAGAAGAGCGACAATTTTGCAAAAAAAAAAAAAATGTCTTACTTTTTGCTAAAATACAAATCCAAAAATTAAATATAAAAAAACATTTTTTTCTATCGGTTTTGGCCGATTTATATTCTTCCTCATATTTTTGGTAAAAAAAAATCACAATCGGCGTTCATTGATTGGTTTGCGCAAAAGTTGCCGATTTTACAAACCATGAGAATTAATTTCTGGGGTTTTTATTTTATTTTTTACTAGTAATGGTGACGATCTGCGATTTTTAGCGGTACTGCGATATTGGGGCGGACATGTCAGACCATTTTGACACTTTTTTGGAACCATTGGCAGTTATACAGCGATCAGTGCTATAAAAATGCACTGATTACTGTGAAAATGCCATTGGCAGTGAAGGGGTTAACCTGCAGGGGGTGCTCTAAGGGTTAACTGTGTTCCATGGGAGTGTTCTTGCTGTGTATGGGCTGACCTGGCTGGGGAATATACCATATCCTGGAAGCTGTGATCATCGCCCTTCCCCCTCTATGAGAACGGAGATCCGTGTTTACTTACACGGACCTCCGTTCTCTCACTGCGGGGGGGCCATCGCGGGTAGCCGGAGGCGATCGAGTCCTACCCGCTCCCCGGCCCCCCCGGGCCCCCTGGACCGCTCACAGCACTAGTTATCACAGCCGCCGTCATTTTGCGATATCGAGCCACTTTGTCACCGTCAGACTGCGGTCGGCAAGTGGTTAAGGAACCATTGGGCTAGTGCAAAAAAACTCTGAAGTGGTTGTTAACCCACATTTAATACACACCTCCAGCCCCTCCACAATAGTAAGGCAGAGCATACTGTACATATATTTTGTAAAAACGAGCATTGTAAATATCTATTTAGAGCTGTCTTCAGGCCGCTCCTGTGACTCACGCCCACTTCTCAGCTCCGATGATTGGCTTCTGCAGGAGGGGCCGGGATCTCCCTCTGATATCAGTCAGGGAGATCACGTGGCCGCTCAGTCTCTCCAGCAGATGCCTTGTCTCGGAGCTGAGGAGAGGCCGCAAGTCACATGACCGGCCTGAAAACAGCTCCAAATAGATATTTACAACGCTCGTTTTTACAAAATATATGTACAGTATGCTCTGCCTTACTGGAGAGGCTGGCAGTGTGTATTAAATCATTTTAATACCGGCGGGCGGCGGGGGGGGGTCGGAGACACACACAGAGCAGGGAGCTGACAGGCTGGGAGGAGGGAATGAGGGAGAGCTGGGAGCAGGGCTGCTGACTACAGTTGAGCGAACCTCTGGAAGTTCGGGTTCTGCTGGTCCGTCCAAACTTCGGGACAAAGTCCGGGTCCGGACGGAACCCGAACGATCGCACAGACAACGAACCCCATTGAAATCAATGGGGACCCGAACTTTTAGGCACAAAAATGTCGGAGAGGTCATTCCGTCTCGTATGACATGTATATAAAACATTTTTGCTCGCAACATTTATAGATAAACCTCGACAAAAGTCCGGCCAGTACACTGAACGCCGGAGAGGAGTCGAGGCTCTGTTCCGTAGACGACCTCTCTGACTCGCCGGTGCACTAGAGGGACTGACTATAGTCTCCCTCTAGGGCCGGGGAGGACGTCTTCGGTTAGTAGCCTCGACTCTTCACCCGCACTCAGTGTCCTCG
>BLSH010450856.1:207174-220808 GCA_018402905.1 Glandirana rugosa | reverse complement strand
CCTTGTAATAGGAATGGTGCGTGACAGGTACTCTTTATGGACAGATGTGGGGTCAATATGACCTCACATCTGTCCTGCAGGCTGGAAAGACTGAGATCAGAAAAAAAATTCAGATCCCAGCCTTTCCAGCCGTGATCACGGCTTTGTTTACAAAAGCCGGGCCGGGCGTGACGTCATAACATCGCGCCCGGTCCTCCGAGGGTCATAGAGATGACTGGTGACCAGATGGTCATCAGTCATCTCCCTGACGACACTCCAGCGGCGACGGATCTCTTCTCCCTGCCGCCGATCGTACGGGCGGCACGGGAGAAGCACCGAATGGCGGCGGGAGGGGGGGGACGTCCCCTCCCGCTGCCTACAAGAACGATCAAGCGGCTGAACTGCCGCTATGATCATTCTTGGGGTGTACAAAATCGCCAGCTGTAAAAAATGATATCTGAATGGTGCCTCTAGCTGCTGGCACCATTCAGATATTACCACTCAAAGTCTAGGACGTCCATGGACGTCCACCCGGCGGGAAGTGGTTAATAAGGGATTGAACAATATTTACTGGCAAATTTAACACTTTGAATATCTTTTTATATCCTTTTCCATCTTTATAAAATTCCATTCTGTTCTCCATGGCTCAGTATCTAAGTCTGCTCAGAGCATTAACGTGAGAGCTAGCAAACTCATTGACAATTTAAACACAGACACTAATTGCAATTTAAAAAGACACAGATTTGGGAAATTAACCTTTAATTGCCATTATAACTTGAGTGTGTCACCTTGTATGTCTGTACCAAGGCCAAACATTTCAGGGTATGTAAACTTTTGATCAGGGCCATTTGGGTGATTTCTGTTATCATTATGATTTAAAAAGGAGCCAAACAACTATGTGATAATAAATGGCTTCATATGATCACTATCCTTAAATAAAAGAGAGTTTTTTTTGCATGGTCAGTCATATTTTCAATATTAATGCCAAAATTTCATGAGTTATGCCAGGTTATGCAAACTTTTGAGAACAACTGTACATACACTACAACTGCCTGTGATTTTTGTTTCACTAATACTATTATTTTGTTTCATTTTCTGATTATTACTGGGAATAATTTTGTCAAATAGAACAAAAGGGTGTTAAAATAATCTCTGAATATTCACTCTGGTAAACCATGTTCTTTACTTTACTTTTATATATTATTTTATTTAAAACTTGACTTATGCGCATATTCACTGAGACCTCAAGATATAATAATTTCAGCAGGAGTTTCAATTAAACCTAAAAAAGGTTTAAGTGTGGCCACTGACAGCAAATGTCCCCACTCCCCCGTGTGTGGACCGGCACAGAACTTACCCGATCATGTGGCTGTGGTGTCCTCTCCTCCTCACCCTGAGTGCAGGCTGCGTGGCTCTGATGTCCGCTCCTCCAGCGGCTTCCTAAGACATGTGTCTCCTCTTCCGCCTAAGCGCTAGGCCTCCAATAGGATCGTCTGATGCTTAGGAAGATTAGAAAACAAGACTCACGACCTGCCTCCTGATTGGCAGGGAGGAACTTTAGTGTAAAAATAGTGAAAATTAATTCGCTAGTGCTTTGGCACCAAGCCCACCCTTTTTTGAAGCCTATTAGCTCCTCTGGCTCTAATCACATGCTTCAAAAAAACACATCCCGCCATAGGAATCATATGTAGATCAGGGGGCTGGATGCATGGATGGGGGGGCGGTGCCCATGCGCCCTCTATAGACAGGGTGCCACCGGTGTATACAATGGTATATACAACTTGGGGACCCTGAAAATAAATTTGGAACATTATGTAGGGTTTTAACCCAGGTGCTTCATTTCTCTATTTTAAATCTATATTGTATTCCTCTGCTTTAGTTAAAGTGTATGTAAAACTATTTTTTTTCAGTTTTGGAAGGAATAGGAAATGGTTAAAGCCCACTTATTGTTTGCTGTCTGTGTCCAATTAAGGTGATCCTACTTGCAGACGCAATAGGAAGTGAGAGGAGATCTCTTAAGTGAACGGCATCCCCTTTTGGACACTTGTCACTGGAACAGGTGTTCTATTGGAATACTTAAAGTGGATGTAAAGTCAGAAGGTTTTTTATCTTAATGCATTCCAATGCTGTCAATCAAACTCAGTTAGCGAATCAGAGAGGGAAAAGGGCTGAACCACAGCTCCATGTCTGAATGGATACACGGAGCTGCAGCTTGGCTCGGGTGTCCCCATAGCAAGTTGCTTGCTGTGGGGGCACTCAACAGGAGGGAGGGGCCAGGAGCTCCAGCAAGGGACCCAAGTAGTGGAGGATCTGGGCTGCTCTGTGCAAAACCATTGCACAGGGCAGGTAAGTATAACATGTTTGTTATTTTAATAGAATAAAAACAAGACTTTACAATCACTTTAACCTTACCTTTTGTTGTAGTAACAACTCCATCCCTCCCCTGCTCTTTCTAAAACAGCAACAAGTTTGCCATCACATTCCTTACCAAAGGAATGCCAGTAACTCAAAGAAAATGTTCTTCTAAATATGTTATAACCATATTCAGCTAAGCATCACATTGGATGAATGGTATATAAAAGCCTGTGCTTTGTAATATATTTTATATTTTCTGTACAAGACTTCTGATGACATAAACATAGTCATATCAGGCTTTCTACATTAACACGTATGCAGATGTATTTTCTTTGTTTTAAGCCTAGCAAAGGCTTTTTATTGGACTGTGGTTAAGGAAAGAATCCTCTTTGCTACTGTAATGTGGTGTGCAAAGAAATGTTTTTTTAATGTAGGTCAGGAAGACCTAGGGGTCTACTTCACTCCATCTCCTGACATAAAAAAACATAGATGTCATACTGACAACAGAAAATGAGCATAATTCTGCACAGAGGACTTCCAGCAGGCACACTAGACATAATATTTAAAAGAAATAGGAAAGTAAGTAATCTGTAGACTCTTTAGTCCAAGGTTCTCACCTTGTGTTAGAAGCCTGTAGAGAAAAGGAGTTTATTTTCCAGGTTCATTTTACATATTAACCTTTTGTAAAGTGAGGCTTTATCTCTTTTTTTGTTTACAAACTGCTTTATTGGAAGGGTGGGTACAAAGAAAACATACAATATATGCTAACAATACAATTAAAGAGATAGGTTTATATGGCACAATAGTAGAGATATCAAGTAATAAATGATCAAAAGATTGTATTAATCATTATATATCAACTATAGAATCCTAAAGCGACCATTTTTGTACATATTTGCTTATTTGATCATGTAATGTAAAATGGATATATTCTGTGAGTCTTATTGTTGACATTCTTGAGATGACTTGGTGTGATACAAGGTGTACACCAGTTACAGGCGACCATCCAGATGATTGCGCTGCAAAGGGTATGCAACAGTCTAGTGATATGACTGAGAACCTTAGGAATTTTCATGAATAGAAGGCACATTTGCGGTGTAAGAGTGATTTTATCAACCATTAGTTTGTTTGCTATGTTGGTGGCCGATTTCCATATTGAGTCTAAATGTTTGCAATCCCAGAATATATGTAAAAGGGTTCCTTCACTTGGGCAGCCTCTAAAACAGTTGGGGGGAGCAATTAGGGTAGAATTGATGAATTCTAGAGGGGGTCAAATACCATCTAGTCATAAGTTTATATGGGGATTCGCGGATAGCAGGAGAACAACAACTTTTCAGAAGATTGTCAATCATTATATACCAATCTTTAATAGAGATACTTCTTTTGAGTTCTTGTTCCCATTGAAGCATGGGTTTAGATGTATCTACAAGTAGGGGACTGATACACAGTTTGTATAAAAAGGAGATCTGTCCTCTATCTCTAGAGGAGGATATACATATTTGTTCAAAGAGAGAAGGGATATTGAGGTTATTCATTGTATAGTGGGAGGAGTAGAATTCTTTGATCATGTTATAGTTAGACAGTTCAGAGGCAGGGAGCTTATATGTGTTGCAAAGGTATTCAAAAGTGGCAAAAAGATTGTCTTGTATAAAAGATTTCAGGTCGGTGAGTCCCGCCCACCTCCAGAAGACAAACTCATCAGGGTTATTGAACGCTGGGGGAAAGCAGGGGTCACCAAAGAAAGAGGCTAGTATAGGGGGATTTGAAGATAATTGCAAGGAGTCTTTATATTTTACCCAAATTTGGAGAGAGTGGGCAACGTTTTTGTTAAGTTTATAAATTTTCTTAGAGTTCAGTATGTTGGACCAAGCGATGCTCTCCAACCTGTATGGATGAATAGCGTTGCGTTCAAATGTTATCCAAGGTATCGATCTAATATAGCTAGACCATTGTGCAAGTTGGAGGAATCTGGCGGAGCGGAAGTAATGCCAGATGTTAGGAATACCCAGACCTCCTAATGTTTGTGGTCTGTGTAGCAGTGCATTGCTGCATCTGGATCTGCCACCTGACCAAACAAATTTGTTAATCGATCTCTGGATAGAATCAAGTTTGTTTTAGGTATTAATAGTGGCAGAGCTCTAAAATGGTATAAAAACTTAGGTAGTATAACCATTTTAATGGCACAGATTCTTCCCAGAAATGAAATATGGTAGTTAGCCCAGTTTTTAAGAAGGGTAAGGATATTATTGAAAAGATTGGGATAATTAGCTAGATATAGTGTATTATATGAGGGGGTAATATACTGTACATACCAAGATATTTAAAAAAGGAAGAACACCATTTGAAAGGGAATTGGGTTTTTAATTTTTCTAATGGGTTTGTCTGTATATTAATGGCTAAGGCTGAGCATTTGTCCAAGTTCACTCCAAGGCCCGAAACATTGTGGAACAGGATCAGCTCGGAGAGCAGATTTGGAATCGATACTAGAGGGTCCGTGATGAACAGCATCACATCATCTGCGTACAGACTCATTTTGAATTCGTTCTGGGCCTTGGGGTAAACTTTACTATTAGGATGGTTCCTGAGGACTTGTGCCAGCGGTTCAATAGCAAGGGCAAAAAGAAGAGGGGATAGGGGGCAGCCCTGTCTGGTGCTTCTTCTCAAGGGGAAAAATCGTGAATTACAGCTGGGTATTTTAATTCTAGTTTGGGGATTGTGGTATAGAGTGTTGAAACCTCTGATAAAATTATTGGGAATGCCAAATTTAGGTAATATATAATTTACATAATTCCAACTGACACTATAGAAGGCTTTGTGTATGTCTAAGCTGATTAAACAGTTTGGGAGAAGTGATGAGTTAGCATCTTGGATTATATTCGAAATAAGCCTAGTGTTGTCGATAATTTGCCTGCTGGGAATAAAACCGGTCTGGTCTGAGTGAACTAAAGACGTAATTACCTTGGCAAGTCTATTGGTAAGAAATCTAGGGAAAGTTTTTATATCATTATTGAGGACCGAAATAGGCCTAAAGTTTTGTGGCAAAGAGTGGTCGTTTTGGGGTTTTGGGATAAGTGAAAGATTTCCTTTCAATATATGGTTACAAAGTTTGGTCAGCCATAGAGATAGTATATCAGAATTTTTTTTATAATATGTTGTTGAGAACCCATCGGGGCCTGGTGCAGTGGGTGTTTTGAGGGATTTAATAATTTCTTTAATTTCAGACTCTGTACAGGGTGTATTAAGCTTGTCAATTTGGGAGGACATAAGAGAGGGTAGCCCAATGTTATCTAACCAATTCTGGACCTCTCTGCTTGGGGGTGAATGTGGCTTGGATAGTAAGTCCTGATAAAAGCTAGTAAAAATGTCCATTACTTCTTGTGGATTAGAGACTGTATTACCATTATGGTTTCTAAGTTTGTATACATGTGTAGGGGAAATGTGTAAGTTTTCTGATGAACATAGTAGAGGTCGAGTTACTGTGAAGAAGAAATTTTGCTTTTGTAAATCTGAGGGTTTTTTCGGTGTCCGCTAAAATAAGTGAATCTAGGGCCTGTCTTTTGGTTTGAATTTGTTGATTGATATGGGCAGGGGGGAATTGTTGATTTTTTATATAGTTTGTCTAATTCTAATGTCAGTGTCTTAATGTCACTTATTCTATTTCTATTTTTAATGGAAGCAATTTTGCTTATATGGCCTCTAATGACTGCCTTATAAGCCAACCAAAGGGATTGTAATGTTATATCGTCAGTATTATTAAGCTTAAAGTAATCGTCTAGATGGGATGTTATCTGACTTGTTATAATAGGATCGGAGAGCAGAGAGTCATTATTTCTCCAGTTGTATGGTGTGGAGGTTAGGCCAATTTGTGAGGTCTCAAATATGGTGATTTGGTGATCAGACCATTGGCGGGGATGTATCTCGGCTCTTGAAGAATTGGCAAGCAGAATAGGTGTGCAAAATATATAATCAAGTCTGGCGTTATGGGGATGGGAATAAAAGGTATATGTTCTGCATCCTATATTATGGGCACGCAAGTATCAATAAATTGAAAATCATTTAGAGAACGGGATCATGATTTAGGAAAGGCCTTTGTGTGGGGTGTGACTGAACTTCTATCTAGGGATGGGTTGGCAGCTATATTGAAATCTCCACCTATTATTAAGAGAGTGGATTCATGAAGGGCAAGGATATCAAAAAAGGACTTAAAAAAAGAGGTGTGAGAGTCTTTAGGAGCATATATTGACGCAATTGTGATAGCTTTTCCATTAAGAAATCCTTTAATTATTATAAATCTGCTTTCAGGGTCTTTAAAAACTTTTTGGACATCCAATATAATATTATTTCAAATGAAAATTGCTACACCCCTGGATTTGGAGGAATATCCGGTGCAGTGGTACTGTCTAAAGCCCCCATCGAAAAATTTAGGGGGCTTGTTTAATAAAAAGTGAGTCTCTTGAAGGAGTATTATATCTGCTCCTAAGCGTTTGTATTGTTTGAAGGCTTTTTTCCTTTTATGGGGGGAGTTGAACTCCTGTACATTGTGGGAAATTACTTTGAGTCCCATTGTGGTTGTAAAAAGGGGGGAGTTATAATATATATGGGCTTGATGTATGAAAGGATCCCTGAGGATTGGTTGATAAATTCAATGGGGAAGGCCGAAACAGCCCCACTGCACCTTGAAAAAGTCATCAAAAGTGAGGAATAGCAAAGTGCTGTTTTCTTATATATACCTGATGTGTATGTATAACTTCTTCTCTTTGATTCAAACCTTCCAGAGTAATAAAAAAAGAGAACCATTAACCAAATAAAAAAAAGTAACCATAACAAAGGGGATCAAACTTAAAAATATAGTTTGATCTCGCAAAAAATATTTTGGACGAATAAGTCCAAAATTTGGGCTATGCACCCCCCAGGCCGAAGTTCGGCACACTTCCGCACATAAAGTACATATGGGTTGTGACCGACAAAGGCACATGTAATGAGCACAGTCCAATTGGGGGGAAATCATGGCGATTCCGGACCCTCTAGATAAATAGAAAATTTAAAAGTTAGTAAGTTAAATGAACATATTCAGATGATGGCAACGCAACACTGTGCCGTCCTATATATCATGTCTGTTTTAACCACAATACATAGTAGACAGTATATTAATAAAGGTCAGGTAATGAAATAAACTGTAGAGAAATATCTGAACCATGACAACCAGCTCAATAAGTTTAGACCTGTATGCTATTTTTAAACTTATATTAGGATGAACTTATATGCAAACTGCCTGCTTCAATTATTCAACTTGTCCCTCTTCACCATAGTCCGACTCCACACAAACACCACACCGCAATCATTGGCGTGGGACACTTATCAATAAAATTATGACACTGCCAATTATCATATGGTGTCATACGGCATCTAGGCCATGGTGAATTCGGGACAATTAGCAGGGCTGCATGAGAAGATGAGGCACTTAACGAAAATAAACACTTGTAGCTCTTAACCACTTCAGCCCCGGAAAGGATTTCACACTTTAGGACCGGAGCCCTTTTTGCGATTCGGCACTGCGTCGCTTTAACTGAAAATTGCGCGGTCGTGCGATGTTGTACCCAAACGAAATTTGCGTCCTTTTTTTCCCACAAACAGAGCTTTCTTTTGGTGGTATTTGATCACCTCTGCGTCATTTCTGATCGCTGCTATAAACAAAAGAAGAGCGACAATTTTGCAAAAAAAACCCCCAAATTTCTTACTTTTTGCTAGAATACAAATAAAAAAAAAATATATAAAAAAACATTTTTTTCACCGTTTTTGGCCGATTTATATTCTTCCTCATATTTGCGATAAAAAAAAATCACAATCGGCGTTTATTGATTGGTTTGCGCAAAAGTGGTCGCGTTTACGGATGATGAGAATTCATTTTTGGGGTTCTTTTTTTTTTTTACTAGTAATGGCGGCGATCTGCGATTTTTAGCGGTACTGCGATATTTCAGCGGACATGTCGGACCATTTTGACACTTTTTTGGGACCATTGGCATTTATACAGCGATCAGTGCTATAAAAATGCACTGATTACTGTGTAAATGTCATTGGCAGTGAAGGGGTTAACCTGCAGGGGGCGCTCTAAGGGTTAACTATGTTCCCTGGGCGTGTTCTAACTGTATGGGGACTGCACTATCTGGGGAAGGGAAGTGGTCACAGCCTTCATGTACAGGAAGGCTGTGATCACAGCCCTTCCCCCTTCACACAGAGCGGAGGTCCGTGTTTACTTAAACGGACCTCCGTTCCTCCGCTCGGGGGTGCCATCGCGGGTAGCCGGCGGCAATCGAAGCCGCCGCACCCGCTCCCTCACTAAGCTCGATCCCGCAGCCGCCGTCGTATGACGGCGTTTTGCGTGAACGAACCACTTTGCCGCCGTCAAATGCCGATCGGCGGTCGGCAAGTGGTTAACTGGTAAGAACTTATTATTACAAAAAGGTGACAGTCATCAATGTCTATCCTTCCTTTTAAAAAAAAGGACAGGCGAAAGTGCTGCAAAAAGTAAGTAAAAAACGATATGTCTGATAGAATAGCAGTCTAGAAAAATATAGATAATATTCCGCTGTCTTCTGTAGTTGAAAGATGTAGGTGTAGATAGTATTAAAGGGAGCAGCCAGTGTGTATGTTTCAATCTGGCTAGTTCATTGTTATTACTGGCTATGCTTAGTATGGTCAAAAAAAAAAAAATAGTTGAATTCAGATTGAGTCTGAAAAAATAGATTGTACTTTACTGCCATCCCTCATTGAAAAGTGTTAATGCAGTTAGTAGTGGCATAAGTAGCTGGTATATATATTTCAATATAGCCTTTTCATAGTATTCAGTGGCGGCTCACAACAGCAGCACATGGAAAATGAAATTGCAAAGAAGAGAAAAATAAGAACATTGAACTTTCAAAATCTGTAACCAAGCAACAGTGGCAAATATATATCAGTTTCTCATCACTGACTGTACAGCAAAGAAAAACAACGTGGAACAAGAGGGAAATTTCGCAGTATGATCAGGCCTCAATATCTTTGTATGTTTGATGCCATCTATGTTGATCACGGTGGGAGGCTGGAGTGTTCCAGATAGGTGAAGACCTTGGAGTGTTTTGTAGTCTGAGGGGTGGGTCAGGTTCCAGCAAACCCAGCTTTACTAGCAATTCCTTTCCTTCAGATGGATTAAACACTGTATAAGTTGTATCGTTGTGAGGCACGGTGAGTTTGAAGGGGAAGCCCCAGCAGTATCTTATCCTGGCCGATTGAAGAACTGAGGTCACCTCTTTCATTTTTCTTCTTCTCTCCAGGGTGGCTGGAGAGATGTCAGGAAAAATGTGAATTTTACATCCTTCAAATTTGATGTTGGGGGTACCTCTGGAAGCTTGTATGATTTCTTCCTTAACTAGAAAATATTTCAGACACATTATAATGTTGCGGGGTGGTTTGTCAGTGGGGGGCTTGAGCCTAAGCGCTCGATGAATTCTGTCACACTTAAAGGCCTCTACTGGTGTATTTGGCAATAAGCTGTGAAACAATTTATTCATAGCTGGGGTCAAGTCTGATACCGTTTACGCCACCCCTCTGACCCGTAGATTGTTCCGCCTGTTTCGGTTGTCCAGGTCTTCCGTTTGGGCCTGAACAAAAGAAAAACTCTCCGCGAGTGACTCAAAGTCTTTTCTCAAATCATTATGGGCAAGAGACAGTTCGTCGTGCTTGGTCTCTAGGAGAACCGTCTGGTTGCCCAGGCTGCTATTTCAGAGGAAAGAGCATTGGTGGATTTATGCACCCCTGACTGTATTTTAGCGGCTAGTTTTTCATATATAATTGTAAGGCTCTCATCTAGGTCAGCTTTTGTGAGCTGAGAGGAATTCTCACTGTTTGGTTGTGCGATAGGGGCAGAAGGAGAGGCAGCGGCCAGGGCCTGTTTTTTAGCGCTATTTTGACTCATCTTCCCCTTTTGAGCTGAGCGTAGCAAATAGTTGGTGAGGTTGTGTTGACTGGAACAGTGGCTATGCGCCTTCTTACTTCCTGTCATGCAAGAATGTCCCATAGCAGAATTTAAGGCATTTCACTCCTCTGTCCCTCTTCTTCCACCTTCCCTCCCTCTACCTCTTAGCTGGCTTTAATATGTGGTGGTCACGGGGTGATCATCTGGAGGAGTCAAGTCTAATGGAGCGGTTTTAGGCTTGTGTACTTTTCATCGTGCGGCGATGGATACTGTTATAAGGCTCTTGGCTGTTCAAAGCCATTTCTAAGTAAACCCAGGAGTTATTGGGGATTTGTGGTTCCGTGAACTCCTTTGTGGAGCTTAGGATGGTCTATATTAATTTGCAAATTCTAATAATGCCTCACTAGGCCTCAACAGGCCTCCGCTCAAGCCCTGATATAAAGGCTTAAAATTCTGGCTCAGAGTCCATCTGGGGGGCAATCCTTAATGGAGTGAGGGCCCAGGGGGGTGTTAGAGGTGCAAATGGTGGAGGATGATGAAAGGGGGCCCCAGAATTCATGCCTCCAGGTCCAGGATTGGTAGGCCACAAAAGCAGCGGCCTCTATTTTGAACAGCGCCGATACCGACTGCCGATCCTCACAATAAAAGGTGCGGTGTATAGCTGGGGAGCTGGGGAGTCAGGTTATGGTGTTTTATAGGCTCACCAAAGTCTCCTGTGTGAGGATTCCTGTGGATGATGTCGGACTGGAGCGGAGCTTTCCAGAGGCACGTCCGCTCTCAATCGCGTCAGGCCACACCCCCGAGGCTTTATCATGCTGAATTGGGTGAATGTCTGAAATGATGGCCTCCTTTTTTTTTTTATTTACAGTATATATCTTTTAAACTAGCAATGATAGGTATAATTCAATCAAATTTGAGAATCAAAGTTGGCTGCATCACCAAAATACATAAACATTACTGGTAAAGTGCAGGACTATACTTGTCTTCAGTTCAGCTCATTTGTTCCCAGGGAGAATCCTGGATTCTAAGCCCACGCTGCATAAAAGTCCTCGACTCTTCAAATCTAATTTTGGGCAACCCTTCCTGATATTAAAAGTGAAGTATGGGGTTTAGGGTTTTTGCAGATTTATAGGCCGATGCTGCATCTGTCCCCTGCCGGCTTTAACAGTGAGAACCGAGCAATCTAACACCGCAGATCGCTCGGTTCTAACAGCTCCCTGAGCAGAGAACTGGTGATTGTCCTTGCTTACTGAAACGATGGGCTGTGGAGCGGTCAGCTCAGCCTCTTAGCCGATCGCTGAGAGGCTGAACCAGGTGCCGGTCCAGGCATGTGGGTGGATCCTGACCCCAGTGTCGTGATCTTGCCCAAGCCTGGACTGGCTCTGTGACGTCAGCAGACAGCGGATTTCAGCCCGCTGTCTGCTGAAAACTGGCCACAGGAGTAGAAAACCAACTGCACTCCTGTGATCCACAGAAGTACAGCCAAACGTTCAACTGCCAAAGCCTCAACTGAACACTGAGACCAATGGGCTCATTTTCTAAAGAAGTTGGTAAATTATGTGTATACATATCTCCCAATGTTTAAATCTGGGAATGAGGGAGGATTCAGGGGGGCAGTGACCTGTGGTGTGTCAATAAGTGGGTGTGGTCAAATTATAATGCCCAGGAGGGAATAATCCCCCTGGGTGCCTCAACCATTATATACAATGAATGTGCTGCACTTTACAGAAAAATAATAGTGCATGAATGCAAATCAACATAAAAAAGTCTAACAACAGTGCTTAAAAAATTGCTCAGTACTCCTTCACTAAGATCAAACAGAGATGCTTACCAGATAGGCATGACTCTCAAATCATAGAGAAGTCTTGTAATGCGTAGTATTATAATGCACGTTATTCAGCCAGGTCTCCATACATCTGTGACAGTTAAGCGATTCACAAAAGAGGTTCTAACTCCCAAATTTTTTTTCACCTGTTACTCTATGCATCCATGGAACTAGTATTTTCACAAGGAGTGGTCACCACAGGCAGCCTCTATATTTTCTCACTACAGGTTTCCTCCAAAGAAAACCGCCTCCTTTTTATTATAATATTTTCAAGTCATGTTTGAAAAATGATCTTTCTTACCCAAAATGTTAAAACCCAATACAGTGATACCTCGGTTCACGAACACTTCTGTACATGAACAACTCGGTTCGCGAACAGAAGAGTTCACAAAAATTTGCTTTGATTCACGAACTCCGCTTCGGTTCTCGAATACAAGCCGCGGCCATCTTCCCTGCTCTGACACGTTTATATTGAGAAAAACAGTGCAAGATGAGATTCTTAGGAGAACCTGTCCACTCAGATAGGGGTTTCTGCCCCCTGAATACCATGAGGGTGGGCTCACTTGATTGGGAATCCTGGAAAATCGGTTCATATGAATTCTACAACTTTATCATGCCCTCAGGTGATATTTTCCTGGTGCTGTTTTCAAACCCCTAGATTAATCATTTAAATTGGGGTTTGAGATTGTTTCAAACGAGGATTAAAGAGGAGCTATCTTTTTTTTTTCTTTTTAGATGTACACATGAATAGATCCACTTAGTGTAAAAGACTGTATGTAATACATGTTTAAAATCCTTTTTTTTGTACATACATTTCATAATTTTACTGTATATACAGTTGTGCTCATACGTTTACGTACCCTGACAAAATTTATGATTTCTTGCCCATTTTTCAGAGAATACGAATGAGAACACAAAAACATTTCTTTCGCTCATGGTTAGTGTTTGGCTGAAGCCATTTATTATCAATTAACTGTGTTTACTCTTTTTTTTTTTTTTTTATTTATTTTTTTATTTTTTTCCAATAAAAATTTTTTATTAGAAATTGCAAGTAACAGAGGTGATACAGAATAACGAGTTTGCACCAATAAAAGTGTACATGTTTCGGGCAGATAGAGACAATAGAAGGTAGGCTAGCTCCGCATAGTATCTCAGAGAGAGCCACGGTATATAAAGCCACATATGATCTGTATCATAGACATAGTAACAAATAGAGGTATAACCGAAGATAGATAAGAGATAGACGGGCTTTGTACATGTGAAAATAACCACGTTTGAGCAATAAGACATAGTGGAGACAATGAACGTTAAAGATTATTTTTTAAAAATAACCTTTTTTTATTTTTTTATTTATTTTTTTTTTTTTTTTCTCATTTGTGTCAATTAACTATTATTTACCGAAGTCGGTTTGTGATTGGTACTCGCTTTCTTTACAAAAACACAAGAGTAAGCATAAGAGACTTTTTACCCGTTCTTTAGTATTTAAAACAGTCCCATGCATTTGCATACTCGTGTTGACATATA
>BLSH010450856.1:186448-201557 GCA_018402905.1 Glandirana rugosa | reverse complement strand
GCTTGAAGGATACACCTGCAACTTTACAGTATGTCAGGTGGCTTAAAGGTTCTGACGCTGTGAAGCTGGATCTACTTCTACCAATCCACTCCATTGCAGCATCACCGGGTCGGCTTAAAGGTTCTAGTACTGTAATCCTGTCCTATAATCTAGACTGTGTTAACTACCTCCTGAATACTAAAGCCTGTGAGAGGGATCTATTCAGCATTGTTCATTTTACAAATCTAACTGTGCTAACTGTCTCTTGAATGCTAAAGCCCATGAGAGGGATCCATTCAAGTGTGCTCTGGCTGCTAGGTCTGTGTGAGAGGCCTGTCCAGAAGTTCTACTGGCTGTAAGTCTGTGAGAGAGACTAGTCCAGAAATCCTGCTGGCTGCTAGGACTGTTTGAGAGGCCTGTCCGAGTACACAAGATTTGCTAAGAGAAGCTGTTTTACCCCTGGATGCCATCTGGCGAGTAGAAAGGGACACAGGAGGAGAGCATGGATTTCACGGACCATTTTAGTCAGCACTTGCCACTTTATGTACAGTTATAAAGAAGATTATGGAATGATGGAATAATAGAAGTTTATGAATTTTTGATGAACTTATATGGACTCTATTGGCACTTTACTGAACACTTTATTTGACACTTTTGCACTTTATTTGAAATGTTGTATACCTCATTTGATATGTTTTATGCTTTATATGTTTGATATATGCACAGTTGCTGGTAATTGTACTATAAGATACACAGGGTAGGGCTTTCGTATTGAACACATATTTAAAGGCGCATACACCTTGAGAGAGCAGCAGCACCAATTTAGCATTTATAGAATTTAAGCACTTCTCAGCACTTTTTGTAGTGATATGTAACTTTCCATAAGCACTGGAATATCAGACTATCACAATAGACTGACTAATACAGATGGGATATTGCCCACACAGGCTTGTTCAGATGAGCCATGAGCTTCATATTGCAGATGCAGCTAACTGCTGTCCTCTTCCTTAGCAGTCAAGTTGGCGTTGCTGCACAAATTACAGACTTTATTTATCTTTAGGGATGAATAACCTTGTCAGACTGAGCAGGAGTGAGCATGAGTTGGCCATACATGCATTAAATTTCAGCCAATTCCTGCTGAATTTGGCAAAATTTGCTCTGCGGTTGGCCCTGCTGGCAACACCCAGATTAATAAAATTAAATATTTCAGTTTTCTGTTGTCAAAGGATTGGCTTTGCTGCACAAATGACAGGCTTTATTTATCTTTAGGGATGAATAACCTTGTCAGACTGAGCAGGAGTGAGCATAAGTTGGCCATACATGCATTAATTTTCAGCCAATTCCTGCTGAATTTGGCAAAATTTGCTCTGTGGTTGGCCCTGCTGGCAACACCCAGATCAACAAAATTAAATATTTCAGTTAACTGTTGTCAAAGGATTGGCTTTGCTGCACAAATGACTGGTTCCATTCATGATGATGCAATTCCATAGAGATGAATTAACTTGTTAGGCTGAGCAGGAGTGAGCATGCGTTGGCCATACATGCATCAAATCTCAGCCAAATTCTCGCTGAATTGGGCGAAATTTGTTTTGTGGCTGGCCCTGCTGGCAACACCCAGATTGACAAAATTTGATCTTTCAGTTGACTTTTGGAAAAGGCGCCGGTCAGTGAAACTATGCCAGCATCCAGTCAGATGATTCCTCAATTCCTGCTATTTAGAGTGGATGAAGGAATCTGTTAGATTTCTTTAGTTCAGCCCACAGGCTAAACAAAGGAAATCTATATGTGTATGGCCATCTGTATTGTAGATCTTGGCTTGCATCTTTTGACCACAAGTGTCAAGGTTACGTTCAATTGCATTATCTGAATCACAAATTCTTTGAATTTTTTGGAATGTAAAGCTGTGCTTCCACAATATTATTATAAATTCATTGTATTGAATGTATGAAAACCTTTTCAAGAGTAATATTTTAAGCTGGCCATACAGGGTGTGCCATTTATATGGATACACCTTAATAAAATGGGAATGTTTGGTGATATTAACTTCCTGTTTGTGGCACATTAGTATATGTGAGGGGGGAAACTTTTCAAGATGGGTGGTAACCATGGCGGCCATTTTAAAGTCGGCCATTTGGAATCCAACTTTTGTTTTTTCAAGGAAGAGGGTCATGTGACACATTAAACTTATTGGGAATTTCACAAGAAAAACAATGGTGTACTTGGTTTTAACGTAACTTTATTCTTTCATGAGTTATTTACAAGTTTCTGGCCACTTATAAAATGTGTTCAATGTGCTGCCCATTGTGTTGGATTGTCAATGCAACCCTCTTCTCCCACTCTTCACACATTGATAGCAACACCGCAGGAGAAATGCTAGCACAGGCTTCCAGTATCCGTAGTTTCAGGTGCTGCACATCTCCTATCTTCACAGCATAGACAATTGCCTTCAGATGACCCCAAAGATAAAAGTCTAAGGGGGTCAGATCGGGAGACCTTGGGGGCCATTCAACTGGCCCACGATGACCAATCCACTTTCCAGGAAACTGTTCATCTAGGAATGCTCGGATCTGACACCCATAATGTGGTGGTGCACCATCTTGCTGGAAAAACATTATGGGTGTCAGGTCCGAGCATTCCCAGATGAACAGTTTCCTGGAAAGTGTTTTGGCTGTTTCAAGATGCACAATAAGGAGGCACTTGAAGAAAGATGGGCTGCATGGTCGAGTCGCCAGAAGAAAGCCATTACTACGCAAATGCCACAAAGTATCCTGCTTACTTTTCCAAGAGGTAAAAAAAAGGGGCCAAGGATAAATCCAAGGCAAATACCAAGCTCTACTTACCAGCCAGCCTGTGACCAACCAGATTAACCTGTCTAACAGTATGCGTTTAAAAACAGGGGTTTAGTTGCACAAATTTGCAAATGCATGCAGAAGCTACAGGCCCCGCCAAGGCACCCTGTGATCTGTAGTCCTATCTCTGACTTGTAAGAGACTCCACAGTGGAAGCACATGCATTTAATAAGATAGGTGAAGGCAGATGGTCTGGAGGGGGCCCCACCCCTCCTTAAAGGTGCAGGGGCACATTGAACACCCGCATATTGTTAGACAGGTTAATCTGGTTGGTCGCAGGCTGGCTAGTAAGAAGAGCTTGGTATTTGCCTTGGATTTATTCTTGGCCCCTTTTTTTGCTGTTTGTTGCCCTCCAATGCTCCTTGCTGCAAAGGCCAGTTATAGGTGTGGGCAGTGGTCATTGTCTGGTACGTTTGTTTTTTCCAAGAGGAATGGGCAGCTTTACCATCTAAGAATATACAGAGCCTCGTCTACAAATAACACAAAAGACGTTAAGCTGTCATTGATATTAAAAGGAGCAATACACGGTATTCAGAAATGGGGTGTGTAAACTTTTGATCCGGGTCATTTGGGTAGTTTCTGTTGTCATTATGATTTAAAAAGAGTAAACACAGTTGATTGATAATAAATGGCTTCAGCCAAACACTAACCATGAGTGAAAGAAAAGTTTTTGTGTTCTCATTCATATTCTCTGAAAAATGGCTAAGAAATCATAAATTCTGCTAGGGTATGTAAACTTATGAGCATAACTGTATAAAGGAAAAAAAAAGTTCAGAATGGATTAACCTGATATACATTGAACCCTATGGGAGAATTTGCCTGAGTTTACAACCAATTTGGTTCGCGACCAGAGTCATTTCACAAATTAAGTTCGTGAACCGAGGTATCACTGTATTTTAATAATGAATACTTACAGCAAATTAGTATAAACAAATGTAAAACTATTACTTTAATAACACTTTTTTTTACAAATACAATTTTTTAAATGTGGTTCAATTAAATTTACTTTTATCCTCCACTCCAAGATATATAAAGGATTTTTTATTGTAATAAAAGCTATACATAATTATTATAAAATGTTAAATGTTTAAACAGATTTAGGGGTGCAGTAGTTATTTGAAGATGCTATAACAGATGTCCATAACAGAGTTAATTATTGTAGCAAAGTAAATGATTTAGCAAATGTAAAATATTTTACAACAGACCCCAAAAGCATAGGTAGCTAAAAGGTAAAAAGAACATAAAAGGTTAGCTAATGAATATCCACTCAGAAAAAAGGGTTATCACATATCACATGCACCAGACTACTTTTTTGTACAGTACCAGCTATTCTAAAAGAAACAGAATATTACAAAACAATCATAACTTATATCAACTGAAACTTTAGTTTATTCAAAAACTTGCAGAAACATTTTTGTTCCTGCTATGAATTTGAATATAGTTTTATTTATTTTCACATCAGTTGTACATGCATTATTAAAGAGCATTTTAAAGTGTTAATGGAATATGTTATACCTGCAATCTGCACTGCAAGAAGAAAGACTTTTGTTTTAATTTTAGCTGTAAGTAAACAAGAAACCTGATGCATCCATTGTTATTTCAAGTGATTTGTCTATTTTTTTACTTCCTTTTATGTCATGGGACATCCTGTTTAGAGTCTTATGAAAGGCATTCCTTGTTCATTGAAATACGGAACCCCAAGTCATCATTACTCTAAAAGGTAGAAACATAGAAAGGTGACGGCAGAAAAAGACTGAGTATTCCATCAAGACTGCCCTTTTTTTCCCATTAACCTCCTTGTCTGACTATAGATTTATGTTTATCCAACCGAATACCAAATAGCTTGACATACAGACTAATACTTCTAGTAATAGCTATAAAAACACTATATTACCAAAATTATTGAGATGCCTGCCTTTACAGGCACATGAACTTTAATGGCATCCCAGTCTTAGGGGTTGATTTACTAAAGTTGGAGAGTGCAAAAACTGGTGCAGCTGTGCATGCTAGCCAATCAGCTTCTAACCTCAGCTTGTTCAATAAAGCTTTGACAATAAAACCTTGAAGCTGATTGGTTTCTGTGTGGAGATGCACCAAATTTTGCACTTTCAAGCTTTAGTAAATCAACCCCACCATCTGTAGGGCTCAATATTGAGTTGGGCCACCCTTTGCACCTATAACAGCTTCAACACTTCTGGGAAGGCTGTCCACAAGGTTTAGGAGTGTGTCTATGGAAATGTTTAACCATTCTTTCAGAAGTGCATTTGTGAGGTCAGGCACTGATGTGGACGAGAAGGCCTGGCTCGCAGTCTCCTTCACCCCAAAGATGTTCTGTCGGGATGAGGTCAGGACTGTGCCGGCCAGTCAAGTTCCTCCACCCCAAACTTGCTCAACTATGTCTTTATGGACCTTTCTTTGAGCAAGCAAAAAACTGACAGCTCCGGTCAGAGCAGCTGTACTAACAATCTGATGTTAGTACAGCCATCTCCCCTGCTTTGCTGTTGTGTTCTGGCAGGGGAACAGCCTCCCTGCCAGAGCACTCTGGTCAGTGCTCTCAGCCATTGGTTGCGAGCGCTGATCAAGAGCTGGTTGGCTGCTGGTTTTCCAGCATGCTCGTTCAACAGAAGCCGGCCAAACAGCCAGCTTCTGTCGGACCAACTGCCATATACACGGGCCAACATTCAGCCTGTGTGTACTAGGCATAAGTGTAGCCACGCAGATCTGGCTATCACAGCTGTTGAATCCTAGCAAGAGGCCTGTTGGGACTGTGAGGTTGAGTTGAGATTATAGAGAGGCATAATAGTCCCTAAAATGTAATGTGCTGATTGCAGAAAAAACCCTAAGGCCTTGTTTATTGTGAATTTCTGATATGTCTGTTCTTGTTGGGAAGTAGGTGTTCTAGCTCTAGTCCTGTGGCATTTGTTGCCATATTCATAATATATACATTTGCCCTTAATAAGAATGGTTTTGGCTTTTTTTTTCTCAATCAAATTTGAATAAAGACAAATAAAGTGAACAGATATGATAATTACAAGATACAAAGTCACAGTCATATCTCATCAACAGATAATTAAACAATATCGTGTTCTGAATAATATCGTAAATATAACGTCGCCGAGTGGAAATGTCCATATCCTTCACGTTTATATTCCATAAAATGAGATCTGGAAATTTCTAATGCGAATTTTGTGTATTAGTAATCATGTATTCATCATATAAACATATAGGTGTACAATTAAATGAATATATAACCAGGAGGTAGAGTGTTCATGAAGAAAAGGACCAAAAGGGGTCCTTGGAGGTTGAGTAAAGATGGAAGAGAGAAAGGAAAAGAGAAAGACTACGCTTGTGATCTCAAATGTAGTTAGAGTGCCCATGGTATGTCACATAAAACTCCATAATACCACAGAAACATATTTTCATTGCAGTTTCCTTAATTGTCTATAGATAAGTTAGTCTATTAACTCTGAGAAAGCATCTGACTGAGTAAACAGAAACCAGTTTCTCCACGTATTGTGGAACTTAATTGTGTTCTCTTTTTTCATAGCACTGATTTCTTCCATCCTGTAGGTCAAGCTCACTTTCTCAAGCCAATCTTTCATTGTTGGCAATTTTGTCGATTTCCAATGGAGAGGGATTAGAATTTTGGCTGCATTCAGCAAGTGTCTTGTAAGTGAATTCTTGTATTTATGAATGGGAAGTTGATTTATGTGAAGAAGGCAGGCTTTAGCATCTAACATAATTGTTGTACCTGTGATGTGTTTTATCCAGCGGATAATGGGTTGCCAATATTTCTGGCTAAGTGAGCATGACCACCAGATATGTAAGAGAGATCCAACTTCGCTACCACATCTCCAAACATAAGTCTGAATTCAAAGGGGACCACCTTCTGGCTCTCTGAGGGGTGATATACCAATGCGAAATGAGCTTGTAAGAAACCTCTTGGATTTTCATGCTTAAAGAACATTTATGTGCAAATATGCAAGCTCTCTCCCATTGTGCATCTGATAACTGAACTGCAAGTTCATTCTCCCATTTTCCCCTGATTATCTCAGTTGCCTTACAATCTGCACGAATTAGCCAGTCATATGTTAATGAGATTTAATTTTTTGTCTGTCTCATAAGCAGGCAAATATCTTCCAGTGGGGTAAGAGGTCTGATATACTGTTTTTGGGTTTTAATGTTTTTTAAGATATTGTGTATTTGAATATATTCCCAGTAGCCAGAAAGCGGGCCACTTAACTTTTCCTTAAGTTCCTGGAATGATTTTACCTTGTTACCCGTAAGGCAGTGGCATGCTAAAAGCATGTCTTGTTTCTGTATTTGGTGTGATTGTAGAGGAAAGAACTGAGAGGACATAGGTGATAAGGGACCTGGGCATGAGGTCAGAGTTTGTTTTTTGGCTAGGGAGCCTATTATTTCAAGTGACGTGTCCGTCAAAGGGTGGGGACTTTTGTTGAGGTTGTGGAATGGTGCAACTGACCACAGTAGGAAATGTAAATTTATGTTGTTGCATAAGGATTCTATTTCAATCCATTCCTTATCCTTTCTATGGCAGTGCCAGTCAATAATTCTTGTGAGGTGAGTGGCTTGATAGTATCTCTGATAGTCAGGTAGGCCTAAACCACCTTTGGAAGTGTTAGTAGCTTTAGGTTTAGTCTAGGTTTTCTATGAGCCCAAACAAATTTCCTTTGGAGATCGTTCACATTTTTGAAAAAGGAGTTTGGTATTTTTATTGGGAGAGCACTAAAATAGTATAAAAGTCTGGGTAGGATGGTCATTCTCAGGATTGAGGCTCTGCCGAACCAAGGAAAGCATTTATTGGACCATTTTTTTAGGTCTGATTGTATATTTTTTAGAAGGGGAGAAAGCTTGTTTCGTAAATGGAGTTTAAATTTGGCGTTAATTTAATTCCCAGATACTGCAGTGATTTTGAATCCCACTTATATGGACAATTATCTTGTGCGAACTGCAGCTGTTGAGGTTTTAGTGAAATGTTAAGGGCCTCTGATTTGATGTGATTAATCTTGAAGTTAGATATATAGTTAAAGGTCTTGAACATCTCGTTTAAGTTTGGAATGGATATACGGGGCTGTGTAAGGAAAAAAAGGAGATTGTCCGCATAAGCCGCTAGTTTATAACTATTTTTATTGATTTGAAAGCCATGAATTGAGTTATCCAGTTTAATCAATCTGATTAGGGGCTCTAGCGAAAGGATAGACAATATAGGTGATGGTAGCATTGTCTGGTTCCATTACTAATGTTGATAGGGTCTGAGTATATATTGTTAATCTTAATTTTGGCTTGGGGATTTACATACAGAGCTTTGATCCATTTTAACATCTTGTCCCCTAGCCCAATGTAAGAGCAAGTTGTGAACATATATGACCAGGAAACACGGTCAAAGACCTTCTCCGCATCCGTGGACAGGAGAAGGCCTTCCGTGTTTCAAAGATGTGCGAAATGGATCAGGTTAAGTGCTTTAATTATATTGTCTCTAGCTTCTCTTCCTGGCATAAATCCTTCCTGGTCTGGACCTATTATTATGCTGAGTAATGGTTTTAATCTGTTGGCCAGTATATTTGTTAAAAGCTTCAGGTCAACATTCAGTAAAGAAATCGGTCTGTAGTTTCTTGCTGGTCTTTACCAGGCTTGGGGATAACGGAAATGTGCGCCATAAGGAAGGAGCTGGTGTCACAATTAGTTGCGGTAAGGGAATTAAAAGTTGTGGCGAGATGTGTCGCTAGTATTTGAGCGTATATTTTGTAATATTGTGAGGTGAAATCATCAGGTCCAGGACTTTTTCCTGGCTTTAAATCTTTAATAGCCATTAGTACTTCTTCTTGGGTGATCATTTTTTCAAGGCTTTCTGCGTCTTCTCTGGGCAGGGAGGGGATTTTACTGTTTTGTAGGAATTCCAGAGTTGCTTCCTCTCTGTTGGAGATTATGTTTGACGGTTTTCTTTGAACTTGGAGATTATAAAGTTTTGAGTAGTAATTATGAAAAATCTCTGTGATCTTCTCAGGTGTATGGATCACATTACCCTTTGCATCACATATTGAATGTATATGTCTGCTAGCATTTGTCTCTTTAAGAGCTCTGGCTAGGAGTTTACCTGTTTTATCACCTTGCTCATAGAAAACGTGCTTTCGAAAGAAAAGGGCTTTTTGAATGTTTAAGTCTAATATATTCTGTAATTCTTTTCTACGCATCATTAATTCTGTCTTAACTCTCTCGGAAAGGGAAAGTTTATGTTGAGCTTCAAGTTTAAATATTTTATTTGTCAAGGAGTTAATTTCATTTTCTTTGTCTTTTCTCTTTTTAGAGCCCCATTTCATGAATTCCCCTTGAATCACGCACTTGCGTGCTTCCCAATTGTTTAAGGGGTTAGTCTCTTCATTTTTGTTTAATTCAAAATAATTTAGGAGTTTATTTTGAATGTCTGTTTGAATCTCCCTGTCTGTAAGCAAGGCCGCATTCAACTTCCAATTGAATTTCGATTTATGCCTAGACCTTCTTTTAAGTGTCAGTGAAGTAGGTGCATGATCAAAAAGAGTGATTATTCCTATTTGTGCTTTTGAGATAAATTTTAGGTCTTTTTGGGTGATAAAGATCATGTCAATTCTGGAGTAGCGTTTATGTGGGTTCGAATAAAAAGTAAAATCCTTTACTGTGGGATGGGTTAGACGCCAAGTATCTACTAATGATAAAAATTGGAGGAGGATCTTAATTCTTTTTAGAATTTTGTATGAAACAAGTGTGTGACCATTAGAAGTATACTGTTTAGGGTTAATGAGCAGGTTAAAGTCCCCACATTCACAATTTTACTGCAGAAGTTGATATGTGATCTTTTCGGGAAGTACATGTTAGCTAAGGTAATTGGATCACCTGCCCATGTGCCCTTAAGAAACAGATAACAGCCCTCTAGGTCTATAAGCTGTTGGGAAAGTGTAAATGGGGAGTTTTTATTTACTAGAATGGAGACCCCTTTTGTTTTTGCGTGTGGATTCGTGGCATGGTATGCACTGGTGAAAATGTTGTTTGTTAATTTGGGGATGTTCGTTCCTTTAAAATGTGTTTCCTGGAGAAATACGATATTTGGATTGTTTTTCTTTAACTCCGCGAGAAGTTTGGAACTTTTTTGTGGAATATTGAGACCGTTCAGGTTATGTGAGATTATGTCAGGAGATCTATTTAATGATCAATAAGCCATGTTTGTCGTTTCTCTTAAGAAAAGTAGGAGATAAAGTTAGAGAGGTAAGGAGGAAAATTAAGAAAGAGGAAAGAGAAAAGAGAAGTATAGACTTCTCAAAAACTCAACGAGTTTGAACCACTTCCTTTTGGACTCTCTTGAGCTCTTCTCTGAGCTCAAAGGTCGTAGTTCATAAACAATTAAATCCTTAAACTAGGCGGTTAAGCATATTTATTCCTTCTAATGTGGATTTCTTTAATTGTTTATTTTTGAGGGGGTAGTAGGACGTAAGATGCACAGCAGTTGGTAAATCTTGTTTAATTTAGATTTAGAGTATGTTAAATATGTAAAGTCTTAGGTAAATTATTGATTGCAGGCCGGCAGGCACAAGCCTTAGTGGAATGTGTGTAAAGGGCCTATTCAGAAGGGTCTATTTAGGTATAGGCTATGGGTTTTTTGCAAATTAGGTTATTACATTGTATAAGGTAAACACTACCAGGAAAGAGGAAAAAATATGGGAAAGCATAACTAAACAAGTAACAGTATAACTGGACTCCATTAGATATATACCATATGTTTGTAGCCAAGTCATAACATTAACTCAAAAGAAACTATCGTGTTATATTCACATAAGTTACTTATGAGGGGCCGGCCCACAAGCCACACAAGCCCCCCGGCAGAAACCCCAGGGGTAAATGCGACCGTGGGCGTACCCCTCCTCTTCAGTTAAGATAAAGCAGTATCAAAGTACAGTCATGAAAGATCCTTTAACAATAAATGAAAAATCACAAGGGTTATCCCTAGATCCCAAGTTAGAACAAATCTCTAGACTGTAGTTCGGAAAGATCCAAGCATAGCACCCAAGAAAAATTCTCATGTAACGCAGGATGTGGGGAGTTTACTCTATAAGGGCGTTAGCTGCCAAACCGAATAACTGATACAATCCAGGACCTGTTCTCCAATCTTGTGCCGGTGGTCAGTCTATATGTTGTTTATTAGAATGGATGGGTCATCTAAGCAGAATAACCGTCACCTATGACTAGTGTTGAGCGAACCCGGACTGTAACGTTCGGGTCCGTACCGAACTTTGGGGTGTCCGGGACCCGGACCCGAAAACGGACTTTTCAAAAAACGTTCGGGCTCTGGGTTCTGGTAGTTGATCACGCATGTTGAATAGCTGCAGGGCAGCCAATCAACAAGCGTTTCACTTGTTTGCCCTTAGAAGCCATCACAGCCATGCCTACTAATGACATGGCTGTGATTGGCCAGTGCATCATGTGACCCAGCCTCTATATAAGCTGGAGTCACTTGATGCTGCAGTCACATGCTCTCTGAGACTCTGAATAGTATAGGGAGAGGAAGCTGACAGCGTTTTTGTGAGGGACAGATTGCAGACATTTTAACAACTGATCCTGCATCCTCAGATTACTACTACTGTTGCTCTGAGGGACAGATTGCAGAAATTTGAGATTTCACATACTGCTGCTTTGAGTGACAGATTGCAGATCAAACTCTGCATAACACAACAATCGCTACGATCATACACAACAATCAGATTGTGGGAGTCATTTGAGATTTCACATACTGCTGCTTTGAGTGACAGATTGCAGATCAAACCCTGCCTAACACAACGATCGTTGCGATCGTACACAATGATCAGATTGTGGGATCGTACACAATGATCAGATTGTGGGAGTAATTTGAGATTTGACATACTGCTGCTTTGAGTGACAGATTGCAGATCAAACCCTGCATTACACAACGATCTGACTGCACTAGGTAGAGGCTTCTGCTTAGAGGAACAGATTTTTGTTCAAAAATCATTGCCTACTCCTATAGGGCCAGGTTCCAGCTGTTATTATTGTTATATTGTTAGTATTGTTCAAAAATCATCTTCTAGTTCTAAAGGGAGAGCTTCCAGCTGTTGCTGTAAGTGACACATTATTGTTCAAAAATCATCTCCTAGTTCTAAAGGGAGAGGTTCTAGCTGTTGCTGTAAGTGACACATTATTGTTCAAAAATCATCTCCTAGTTCTAAAGGGAGAGCTTCCAGCTGTTGGTGTGAGCGGTGCATTTCTTGCACCAAAATAAAAAGTCTGGCTACGTTGGTGTTTTCAAAAAAAAAAAAAGGTATTAATTGGTATTAATAAATACTTACATAGGGCTACATAGTACATTTGCGGGCACAATGAGGAGAGCAAATAAGGGACGTGTTCATGGTACTGCTGGTGATGCTAGTGCTGCTGGTGTTGGTGAACCTCCTGTTGGAAGGAGAGAACATGGTCGAGGTGTGCCAGCTACACGCACAAGGGAAACACCTTCCTCAGGTAGCCAACAGAACCTTCACTGGTATATGGTAGGCCAGAATGCCCCTCAACGATTGGCAAGGCCAGAACAAGTACAGGAGATAGTAGATTGGGTGGCTGACAATGCCTCCAGTTCCTTCACATTGTCTCCCTCCCGGTCCCTTGATGAAAGCTCAGAGTTGGCACCTGAACCCCATGGCCATCTGTCTTTCACCTCAGCCCCTTGTAAATTAGCCAAGCAGTCTGAGCCGCAAGTCCTGCAAGAGACTCTTATGCTTTTGATGACTCTCCTGGTGTGCTTTCCGTGGGCCATCCATATAACGCTGCCCCAGAAGTGAAAGACATTGAGTGCACCGATGCCCAACCACTTCTGTTGCAGGATGAAGACATGGAAACACCAACGCAGCACATCTCTGATGATGACGAAACACAGGTGCCAACTGCTGCAACTTGCCTCCGTGTGCAGACTGACAAGGAGGGCAGTGGTAAAGGGTGGGTGGAAGATGATGTGGAGGATGATGAGGTCCTAGACCCCACATGGAATGAGGGTCATGGGAGTGACGTGTGCAGTTTGGAGGAAGAGATGGTGGTCGCACACAGGTACCAGCACAGCAAAAGAGAAAGCAGGTTGCAAAAGCGGAGCGAGCATTGCGGCCTACTCCGCCGCTGAATAAATTGGAATTTTGGCCCCCAAACTATATCATCTGGTAGCGTAGGCTTTGGGAAATGAAGCTGAGGTGTTTTTACCTCTTTTCAAGGCGCTTAATTCGAGGATTCCTCTGGATTCCGGGATCGGTATTTGGAGCTCCTCTCTCGTGCATCTGCCCGCTGTGCTCGCCAAGCCATGCCCCCAGAATGGTTTTGGCTTTATGTAGGCAAATGAGTGTAGTCATTGTGGACTAGGCAAGTGTTTTCTTAGCTTCCAATGTATGTATGTCTGCTAGCAAAGCCTCTATTATTTTCATTGTTGATTTGTTGACTTGCCTCATGTTTGATAAAGATCCCATGAATATAGATCTTCTCGGCTTCTCAGAGGATCACCAGATTACATTCTGGGGTATTATTGAGGGTAAAATAGTCAGTGAATACCTGCTGATATCTGCCACTGTATGAGGATCTTGTAGGCGTGCATCACCAATTTACCAGTGCCAGGGCTTGGCAGGGGCAGATGATAGAGACTATGGTTATGTAATATATATGGGGACTGGGGAGGTCATAATATTTGATCAGTAACATATCAATGCTGTCATGATGTCAAGAATAGTGAGGTTAAGGCACAATTCTTGTCTTTAGGGTAAAAAGACACCGAACCTCTATCAATTGGGAGTGTCATGAACAATTTTTTTTTTTTTTTTTGCTAAAGGCGTTTATTTATGTTTTAGCATTTACAAAATCACAAAACAGAGGCCACCCAAACCAGGGCGGTGGCAGAAGGTCGGCTATGAAGAGCTCAAAACAACAAAAATGGGGGGGTGGACGGCATTACATGACAAGGAGATATAAGCCATTCCATGGAAAAACACAGGAGTAAGTCAATGGCGATGGTACCCTATACAAGTATATATCAATGTAGCCGACAACAGGAAGATAAACAAAAAAAAAGAAACAACACACACATACAGACACAGACCCACATAGTGCTCTGTTCAGACCCAGAAAAGAAAGATACTTATCCAAGGGAGTATTGCAAAGGTGCCAAATCTGCCACCTGAGAATTATCCAGTCAAGGTTACCATATTTTAGTACATTTTTTCACACAGGCACTTCCCTTGTAGATACGTTTATATAAAGGCAATGCCTGATTAATCAGGTGACAAACATAGGGCAATGTGGGCGGAGAGGGGTCCTTCCAGTGCAATAAAAGCGCTTTCTGGCAAAGAAGAATTTGAAATGGGACATAATACGATTAATAAGGACATAGTTATCAATGACAACAAGTAGGCCAACCTCCAGAGTCATAGGAGCTTGCAGACCAAGATGAGTTACTAACACATCAAACAGAGAGTGTAGCCCAAAAAGAGGATAATCAAGAATATTAGCAGATACTTTCCTGAATCTAGGAGAGCAAGCTTGGTCCGTCAACCCCATATGATTCAGATCATAAACATTTTTGATGTGTTTCAGCACTGCATAAGGCATGTGTGTTTGAAACCTGAAAGGTATCCAGGGAGAGGTACAACACTGGGTTAAAATTCCTACCTAATAATACAATCCCCTTAACAAACAGTTGTAGTTGTTCCACAGTTTCTAGAAAGGGGACCTGTGTTTCAAAAACATTTTGCAATTCACAAACATACAGATGTGTTGGTACATTTTTATCTTTAACAATACTTCCCTGCCTTTGGAGTCAGACCATGTGTGTAAAAGTTGCCAGGAGTAGCTTTGTGGATCAGAAAGCTAATGTCCCTGGATTTGGAGTATGAATACTTACTGTGGTCAGTGAATGCATAGTCTTGGTTTTGGAACGTAGGGATTCTGGCAGCTACAAAGAGTGTTTCTTGTATAAAGCAGACTTTCAGCCTTAACCTTCTCATTTATTGTAGTATAATCAACCTATATTTGCAGAGATGCTGCATGGTTCAGATTTTGCAGTTTCAATGGGGAGCATGCTTTAGGCAGGGATGAAAGAGAGGTAGAACACTGGAAATAGAAATAAAAGGGTGACAGAGAAGATGGATGGGAGGGTTGAGAGGAGAGATTGGGATGTTAGGTAGAGAAAAAAAGTAGAGATGAAAGATTAGAAGAAAGAAATATTGGGGGGGGGGGGGGGGTGAAAATGTGTG
>BLSH010450856.1:152457-163189 GCA_018402905.1 Glandirana rugosa | reverse complement strand
TTAAACAAGATACTACATTTTTAAAAACAATTTAGGTGATGGTATCATGCTCTAAACATTATTTCCATGTGCAATTCCCTTGCTTCTACCACGACTAGTTTTTTAGTCACTCACTGCTGTTTGGGCGTTATAGTGAATTTGATTCTGGGACTATTTTCTCCCTCATGGCTTTAGTGAATTCCATTTTCGCGCAAATTAGCACAAATTTGCAATTCTGCGCGTTAAAATTTGCACGAAGGCATAATCGCGATATAGTAAATGACCCCCTGTATGACTATTTGTGTCTATTTAGATTACATTCAGTCAAGGGATTGTGACCATACTATTTGAGTTAACATTGATTTTAATATTGTGGCTCATAAGGCTCTTCATGCTGGCTGTTCTTTTGTTTACATTTTGCTGTCAGTGGGGTGTCCAGCTGGCAGCACACGAGCCAAAGTTGTTAAGGACGCTGTGGGTACGACTCCTTAACAACCAATCTTTTATTTTCTTTTTTGCGGTAAATACCACATAAACATTTAGTGAATTGAGCGTTGGATACCCTGACCCAACTATCACATGTGATTTCTTTAGTGAATTGAGCCCAGTGTCCACAATCACCACCACACCACTCACAGTGTCTATAATCACTGCCACACCAGTCCCAGTGTCCCTGATCACCACCGCACCAGTCATAGTGTCCCTGGTCACTACTGCACCAGTCACAATGTCCCTGATCACCACTGCACCAGTCACAATGTCCCTGATCACCACTGCACCAGTCATAGTGTCCCTGGTCACCACTGCACCAGTCACAATGCCCCTGGTTACCACTGCACCAGTCACAGTGTCCCTGATCACGATTTCACCAGACCCAGTGTCCATGATCATCACCAACCTAGTCATAGTGTCGCCATAAGAACTTGTTCACATGTGCAATGTTGTCTGAAGAGTAATCCATGTTTGGATCGCTCTTTAAGGATCATCTAACAAGGCAGTGAGGAGGTGTTGTATCTCCTTCTCACCACTTGCTTTAACCCCTTGGACCCTGCACAAGAATCCTGATTCGCTTGAATGGGCCGTGATTGATGGAGTTACAGCGGTTATAATCCCTGTCACAGCTGCGAAGCAAAGCATCTCAGGTTTGGTATATGTACCCCCCTCCCCATCTGCAGATAAAGAGAGTAGCATCTTCACATCTGAACGAGCCCTAATGGTGCAGCAGGTCACAGTGTCTCTGATCATGACCACAGTGTCACCAGACCAGTGTACCCTACCAATAGTGTTCCTTATCCCCACCACACCAATCATAGTGTCAGCAGACCAGTGTAAGCTAGCAACAGTATCCCTAATTGTCGCCACACCAGTCCCATTGTCACCAAACTAGTGTAAGCCAGCAACAGTGTTCCTGAAATACAAGTTCCACTATCACCAGACAGTGCAGTCAGCAAAAGTGTTGCCTCTGCCTGTCACCTGTACTAACCCTGGCCTTTTTTATTGACCATGTTTCTGCCTACTGTTTGGACCGATCATATGCCTATTTGCTGATCATGTCTCTGTCTGCCACCTGAATTGATCCATCTGCAAATTAAAATGGTTACTCTTCTGCAAGACACCAGTCAGCTATCCCCTGGGGAAAACTGCACTCCTGGATCCACAGAAACTCTTTTGTTTGTCCTTGCTTCAGCCTCCTGTACTTCCTGGCTAGTGAACATGACATTCCTATAGGCTAGGCTTGTTTGGCTTATAGGAACGGAAACTGCTGTAGGTGACATTACACTAATCTACATTCCCTGACCACTCAAATAGAGAGAACCAGTACAGTACATTGGTTTTTATACAATTGGTTGATTTGTATGATACTCAAGACATAAAGTCCGGCACATAATTAGTTCAACCAGGGAAAAAGTCTAACACGTGTTTTTCCCATACTCAGGAGGAGTAGCAGAATGTGGTTTGGGTTAGGGTTGGGTCTTTTTTCTTTTTTTTCTTTTATATAGCAAACAATTCAGTGGTGATTAAATACCACATTTTTTTTTAATTTTTGGAGAAAGTTCTGTCAGTCTCAAAAAATTATATATATTAATTTGGGCAGTGGCAACCATGCAATGGGCCTGTGAAAGACCATCTGCGTTATTTTGGAGCCTTCCAGCCCCGTGTTCCACTGAGAACTTAAACAGCTGTAAGGCCAGGAACCATCTAGTCACCCGGCTATTTTTCTCCCAGGTTGTTACACATCCATGTAAGGGGGGCATGGTCGGTGACTAGCCTGAATGACCTTCCCAGTAGGTAGTATTTTAGGGCCTCTAAGGCCCACTTGATAACCAGGCACTCCTTCTCCATAATGGCATAATTCTTTTCATGCCTATTAAGCTTCCTGCTTAAGTAGACGACTGGGTGCTCCTCACCATCTCTGATCTGGGACAAAACAGTACCTAGTCCCATCTCAGAAGCGTTGGTTTGAACCACAAACTCCTTTGTGAAGTCTGGGGTCACAAGCACCGACTATACATAAAGGGCTTGCTTCAACGTCTGGAATGCCTTCTCGGCTTCGGGACTCCACTTAACCATTCCTGACCCTCTACCCTTGGTAAGATCAGTTAGAGGGACGGCAATGGTGGCTAAGTCGGGGATGAAGCACCGGTAATACCCTGTAATCCCCAGGAAGTCCCGAACCTGTTTCTTGTTCACCGGTTGGGGCCACATTTGAATGGCCTTGATCTTATTGGTCTGGGGCTCAATCAGACCTCAACCAATAACATACCCAAGGTATTTGGCCTCCTCGAGACCTATAGCACACTTCTTTGGGTTGGCTGTGAAACCTGCTACCCTCAGTGAATCTACCACTGCCTGCACCCAGACAGATGTGATTCCCAATCTGGGCTGTGGATGATGCTCATGCAGACCAAACAGCATTCATTTGTATTGGAAGGACCCCTCGGGGGGTAGAGAAGGCCATTTTTTTCCTTTGCTGACTCCGTTAGGGGGATCTGCCAGTATCCCTTAGTTAGGTCTAGGGTTGTTATGTACCGGACCCCTCCCAACCTATCCACAAGTTTGTCAATTCATTGGGTATGCGTCAAACTTAGACACATCATTCAGCTTCCTGAAATCGTTACAGAACCGGATAGTGCCATCGGGCTTTAGGACCAGAACTATAGGGCTCAACCAGGCGCTGTTGGACTCCTCCATTATGTCTAACTCCAACATGGTTTTTATTTCTCTCACCACCGCCTCTCGTCTAGCCTCAGGTATTCGGTAGGGTTTTACATTTACACAAACCCCAGGTTCCATGATTATGTCATGTTGTAGCACAGTGTTCAGTCCAGGTAGGAAAAAGAAAAAGTCTCTATTTTTACTGACAAAATCATTAATGTAATTTTGTTGCATCAGTGACAAGGACTCGGTAATGGGGACATCCGGGGTTAGGGGTAACCTGTCATTTTGGGCCGTGGGCACTGCCAATAAACGCTCCCTGTCCTTCCACGGTTTTAGGAGATGAACATAGTAAATCTGCTCCAGTTTACTTTTCCCAGGCTGGTAAACTTTGTAGTTTACTACCGCTACTCTTTCCCTAATCTCAAAGGGACTCTGCCATTTTGCCAGGAATTTACTTTCGACCATGTGGAACTAGCACCAGCACTCTGTCTCCGGGGTTGAAAGTTTGGGTTTTGGCACCCCGATTGTAAACCCTTCTCTGGGCTTCCTGGGCTTGCTCCATATGCTCTCATACAAGGGGCAGGACAGCTGCAATTCGATCCTGCATCAAGGAGACGTGCGCTATGATGCTTCTATATGGGGTGGCCTTCTTAGATCTCTTTTGCGACATCTAGCAGCCCCCTGGGATGTCTGCCATACAAGAGTTCAAAGGGGAAATACCCCGTAGATGCCTGCGAAACCTCTCGTATTGCAAACATGAGGTACGGCAGCAAAAAATCGCAATTTCACCCATCTTTATCCACCACCTTTTTTAGCATACTCTTGAGGGTCTTGTTAAACCTTTCCACCAGACTGTCAGTTTGCGGGTTGTAAACAGAGGTACGGAGATGGGAGATTTTGTACAGCTTGCACAATTCTCTGGTCACTCTGAACATGAACGGGGTACCCTGATCTGTCAAGATTTCTTTAGTGATCCCTACTCGACTAAACACCTGGACCAGTTCCTTGGAGATAGTCTTAGTGGAGGTATTCCGCAAGGGTATGGCCTCAGGATAGCGGGTCGCATAGTTCAATATCACCAGGATGTGCTGATGTCCCCGGGGAGATTTTACTACTGGTCCCACGAGATCCATGCCAATTCGCTCAAATGGCACTTCAATTATGGGAAGTGGGACAAAGGGACTACGAAAATGGGGTGACGGGGCTGTCATTTGACACTCAGGGCATGATTCCCAGTATTCTTTGACGTCTGCATACAACCCAGGCCAGAAGAATCTCTGGGTTATTCTCTCCTTGGTTTTCTCCATACCTAGATGTCCCCCATTACATGACCATGGGCCAAATCTAGCACTATCCGGCGGAACTGTTTGGGAACCACTAGCTGTTCCAGCTCTCCGTGTTTCACCACCTAATACAACAAATCATTTTTAAACGCCATGTAGGGAAAAGACATCCCCCAATTAGGGTCCACAGGTTCCCCACCCATCACCTTCACATTTTCTCTGGCTCTGAGGAGAGTGACATCCCGTAATTGTTCTGTACAGAAGTCCTCTCTCCGGACCTCTAAGCAGGGACTACATTCGGTTCACTCTCACGGTCAGGGACATAGACATGGTCTGGGACATTAGCCACCTGCTGGGAGCAATCTTACAGCTCCTCCAGCTCCCCAGCCATTACAGGAAAAGGAAGAGGGTCTCCTTTTTCCTCGGTACTGCCACCAATCTCCCCTTCCATTTGGCAAAAGGGGTCTGGTGAGAACTCCCGTGCCTTCTCAGCAGGGGGAGCTCTTTCCTCCAGGCTCTCTGTGCCTTCCCACAACCTCCAAAAATGGGGAAAATCCCTCCCCACTAGGATTTCATGAAGCAGGGAAGGTACCACTCCCACTGAATGGATCACTTTGCCGCAAGAGGTGTCAATCTCGATCAGCGCCGTCTGGTAGTCACGAGTCTCCCCATTGATGCAAATGACCCTGACAGTGCTAGGGTGCAACGCAGTGACGGGTTTTCCATCAATAGCAATCACAAACATTTGCTTCTCCATTCGACTTGAGCATGATGCTATACATGCGACCTGTAAAAAAAGAGAAATGCGTTTATTCATGTAAGCATTATCACATTGCATGGGTTTATCATTCAGGGGACAATTGGCAGCAATATGGTTGATTTGTATGATACTCAAGACATAAAGTCCGGCACATAATTAGTTCAACCAGTGAAAAAGTCTAACACGTGTTTTTCCCATACTCAGGAGGAGTAGCAGAATGTGGTTTGGGTTAGGGTTGGGTCTTTTTTCTTTTTTTTCTTTTATATAGCAAACAATTCAGTGGTGATTAAATACCACATTTTTTTTTAATTTTTGGAGAAAGTTCTGTCAGTCTCAAAAAATTATATATATTAATTTGGGCAGTGGCAACCATGCAATGGGCCTGTGAAAGACCATCTGCGTTATTTTGGAGCCTTCCAGCCCCGTGTTCCACTGAGAACTTAAACAGCTGTAAGGCCAGGAACCATCTAGTCACCCGGCTATTTTTCTCCCAGGTTGTTACACATCCATTTAAGGGGGGCATGGTCGGTGACTAGCCTGAATGACCTTCCCAGCAGGTAGTATTTTAGGGCCTCTAAGGCCCACTTGATAACCAGGCACTCCTTCTCCACAATGGCATAATTCTTTTCATGCCTATTAAGCTTCCTGCTTAAGTAGACAACTGGGTGCTCTGCTCCTCGCCATCTCTGATCTGGGACAAAACAGTACCTAGTCCCATCTCAGAGGCGTTGGTTTGAACCACAAACTCCTTTGTGAAGTCTGGGGTCACAAGCACCGACTATACATAAAGGGCTTGCTTCAACGTCTGGAATGCCTTCTCGGCTTCGGGACTCCACTTAACCATTCCTGACCCTCTACCCTTGGTAAGATCAGTTAGAGGGACGGCAATGGTGGCTAAGTCGGGGATGAAGCACTGGTAATACCCTGTAATCCCCAGGAAGGCCCGAACCTGTTTCTTGTTCACCGGTTGGGGCCACGTTTGAATGGCCTCGATCTTATTGGTCTGGGGCTCAATCAGACCTCAACCAATAACATACCCAAGGTATTTGGCCTCCTCGAGACCTATAGCACACTTCTTTGGGTTGGCTGTGAAACCTGCTACCCTCAGTGAATCTACCACTGCCTGCACCCAGACAGATGTGATTCCCAATCTGGGCTGTGGATGATGCTCATGCAGACCAAACGGCATTCATTTGTATTGGAAGGACCCCTCAGGGGGTAGAGAAGGCCATTTTTTTCCTTTGCTGACTCTGTTAGGGGGATCTGCCAGTATGTCCCAATGCATGGCATCGGTAGCACTGTATGTGTTCTATACCCAGTCCTCTCAAGGGTCCCCAAGACCTTCCTGGCTTCTTTGGTCAGTCTTCAGGTCTAGAGCCCCCAGTCTCTTTAACCGTATCAGTTTTACCAAATTTCCCCACGGCCCTGAACCCTGGAACAGTCTTACCGGGTGCACCGGGCGATCTTTCAGCTCTAGACATATTGGAGTGGGGAGCAGATGGGCGCAACAAGTCCTCAGCAGCCGTGTATCTCTCAACGAGGTACACCAGTTGGCTTGCAGTTTTGGGGTCCCCATGGCTGACCCATTTCCTCAAAGCAGCAGGGAGCGCCCATAGATAACGGTCCATGACCATGCACTCCACAATCTGGGGACCGGGCAAAGTCTCTGGCATTAGCCATTTCCTGGTAACGTGAACTAGGTTGAACATCTGCGAACGGCGTGGCTTGTTGGAGTGCTAGGTCCACTGATGCACGCGTTGGGCTCGGACTGCCATGGTGACCCCCATGTGTGCGAGTATCTCTGATTTTAGAGTCTCACAGTCCTGTGCCCTATCTGCTTCCAGATTGAAATAGGCTTATTGGGGGTCGCCGGTCAAGAATGGTGCTAGCAGTCCCACCCACTGTTCTTTTGGCCACTCTTTCAAAGGCCATGAGGTACTCCTCCATGTCATCTGCAGGTGTCATCTTCTGCATGTGGTAAGAAGCGCATACCAACTTTGGTTTCACTGTCATGGGAGGTGCGGGCCCTTTTTTTAACTCCAGCAGGGCCTCTGCAAACTGTCAGTTCATCTCCTGTTGAGACGCTTGATGTGCTGCAATAGCCTGGCGACTCTCCTCTCGCTGAGCTGTCTATTGGTTTCCCGCTGAGCTGCCTGTTGTGCTGCAGCGGCCTCTGCGACCTGTCGGTTGATTTCCTGCTGGGCTGCATTGGCTTGCAGCAGGGCCTTCAACATTTCCTCCATCTTTGAAAGTTGCCACGCTGAACTCTACCACGTGTGGGAGATTAGCTTGTGGGGATCACTTTTCAGGGGAAAAGATTCAGCATGGAAGTCAGTCTCTTTAAAATCTGGCGGCTTGCCAGGTTTATTATTTCAGGTTTGCAAGTTCAAAACACAAACAAAAACAGAAAGCAAAACCTTGCCGTCTGGCGCTAACTAAACAAACAGATTTCTCTCTATACAGTGTGGGGCTGTCTCCGACACCCACAAAACATAAGCACATTGCAAACCTTGTTCTTAGAGTCCGAATTAGCACACAGCTCCCTCAGCTTTCTCCCTCTGAGATCCAGGATCAAGCTCTTCCCTGTTCTCTTCATGGTCATTAAATGCAGGTGGAGAGGGGTTTGAGTGGACCAGAAAGACCGGGCCAGAAGCAGCTCTGCCACGGTGGCCGGCAAAACCTGGGTCGGACTCTCACTAGTCGTCTCAAAATAATTGCATGCGAGGCGACAAGTATCGCCCGTCCATTGTGGCACCTCGCATAACGTCGCAACCTGTACACAGAATTTTTAGAGGCCTGGGTTATCTGTTTGACCATTAGTAAAAGTGTAGCTAGAGCTAATTGTGCTATACCATTTACAGTTTATCTTTTAAAAAGTTTGCATTGCAATAAATTAGAAAAAAAATAGAAACATAAAAAACTATGAAACCAGTGATATAGCTGGGAGAAAAATCACAAAACCCAGGCTCCCTAATTTCAGCCATGTAATGTGTTTGAACTCATTAGAGAAAACAATAATGCACAGAATGGTCAGTGGCAAGAGAAACCAAACCACCTAAGTACTCAATGTTTATACACAATCAAAGCTAATAGCAGTTACAGCATGTAACAACTGGGAGATGCTGCGCAAGATTCGAAGATATGGAGACAGCTGGCCCACAGAATCGCTATTTGTACAACACTAAATGGATAACATCATTATCATCATATATACAGTATCTCACAAAAGTGAGTACACCCCTCACATTTTTGTAAATAGTTTATTATATCTTTTTATGTGACAACATAAAAGAAGAAATGACACTTTGCTGCAATGTAAAGTAGTGAGTGTACAGCTTGTATAACAGTGTAAATTTGCTGTCCCCTCAAAATAACTCAACACACAGCCATTATAATAATGTTTAAACTTTGCTGCATTCGAATCGAAAAAATATAACATTTTCGTTTCGACCCATTAAAAAAATATATCGATTTGAACGTTTCAAATCGAAAATAATTGGTAAATTAGAAGAAAATTTAAAAAATTCTGAATAAGAATTCCAAGTATGAATACCAAATACGAATTGAACGAATAACTGAATTTAACTAAACTAATTAAATAGCTAGATTAACGAATCAAAATGAAACAAAACAATTTTTTTCATAATGCACATGTCTAACTCAGAGTCAAAATAAATGAACACACTAACTGCAAGAGATGGGCCGAACGACCCAAACAGCAAACCCCATTGAAGTCTATGGGAGCCGAACAGGAAGAATCAAAAGTTCCCATTTTGAAGGCTTATATGCAAGTAAATGGCCATAAAAGGGGTATGGGGGGTCTGGGCACTGCTCTGGGGGAGATGTATCAATGCAAAAAAAAACAATTGTTTTCTTCAGGAGTGGTGATTTTAATGATGCTTACAGTGCAACAATAAAAACGAAAAATTCCTTTAAATGTAGTGCCTGGGGTCCCCTTAGTCTTCTTGTATAGTGGCATATCTGTACTGTGTATATAACATGCTGCAGCAAAATGACATTTCTAAAGAAATAAAACTCGTCAAATCAAATTTAAATTGACTCACGGTTGCAATTGCCGGCACCCGGCTATTAAAAAAATTAAAGAAAAAGACGCCCCCCTCCTGAACCATACCAGGCCTCATTCCTTCAACATGGGGGGATGCTTTCTGGCAGGGGGGGCCCCAAATGGGGATGGGGACTATTGCGTCCTCCCAACAACCCTGGGCTGTGGTTGTCGGGCCTGTGGGTGGGGGGCTTGTAGGAATCTGGAAGCCCCGTTTAATAAGGGGGCCCCCAGATCCCAGCCCCCCCCCCCGTGAATAGGTATTGCAGGGTGTATGGCGGGGTGAACACCCTGAAAATTCGGGTGTTTGGAGAATAGTTGAACAGGCGAATGCTCAGCCTGAACTGTTCGCCCAAGACTACTAACTTCTAGCAGCAAACTGAGCCGTGCTCTATCTATCTCCACTCCAACACACCACAAGGTATTTCTGTGGGAAATTACCTTTTATAGCGTGGGGTGGGACTATGAGTACTGAGATTGGAGAAAGTAATTATCACTGACAACTTAAACAGCATTTTTTTTTATGTCAGTATTTCTGTAGTAGGTCGTATAAATCACATCGTACAGATGCATCACATCACAGGCAGGTTAAGAACATCCCCCAGGAATTATATTTAAAGAAATTTTGCATTTTTTATGTTTCACTTAAGCATTAATCAAATCACTTCTCCATGCCAAACAGGAATTTTTAAAAATTATTTTGCATTGGTACATGTTCCCTAGGGCAGTGCCCAGCTCCCCCATGCAATTTGTTTGAAAATCCTTTGCCTATAAGCCTAGATAATGGCCATTACTAGAGTTGAGCGAACCTCTGGAAGTTCGGGTTCTGCTGGTCCGGCCGAACTTCGGGACAAAGTCCGGGTCCGGGTCCGGACGGAACCCGAACGATCGCACGGACACCGAACCCCATTGAAATCAATGGGGACCCAAACTTTTAGGCACAAAAATGGCTGTAACAAAGTCCTGGAAAGCCCTAGAGGGCTGCAAAAGGAAGGAAATGGGGGTAAGGGTGGGCAAGTGACCTACAAAGAAATGGGGACAGGGAAATAACTTTAAATATTTTTAAAAAAATAAAAACATAAAAAATGCAAAAATGGAGGTGAATGTGGATCATCTTCAAACAAACTTCTACTAGGTGTAAGTGGAGGTAAAAACGTAAAAAATACAAAAATAAAAAAATTTTTATAAATTTCAATAAAGGGACAGGGGTAAAGAAACATCCAGTGAACGGGTGGGAATGGGGGTAAAGGAAGGAAAACGTCGGGAGATCCCGAAAGGTCCTGAAACAATGTCGGTAAAAACACGGATTTTCAAACCCAGGGGTAACTAAAGTTACCCCAAGCCACAGGCACGCTAGCAAGCCCAAGGCAGGCCTGGGCCTGGGCCTGAAACAGGGCTTCAAGCCGGCCTGGTCGTCTTGGGCTTGAAGGTCTCCAAGCGAGTTGAGATCATTACCGGTAATAGATCCGAATATCCGTTTCCTAAAAG
>BLSH010450856.1:129458-142894 GCA_018402905.1 Glandirana rugosa | reverse complement strand
CCCCCCCTCTTCTCTTTCCCGGACAAGGGGGAGGCAATATACCCACAATTTTGGATTGGTCTCCCGTCTTTGTAAGTAGGGGATATAGGGTCCTTAAAGATTAGTGGATACGTGTGTACGTTTTTCTATGCCCCTTTTTTTGATCATAACATCTAATTTAAAGTGATGACAAACAGTATATATGTCTGAAATAAATAAATGGGACAGCTTGAAACTAATAATAGCTATTCTAGAAGAAGATACTGTGTATCAAAATAAGACCACTTTGACATCATTTATTTTTTGGCTTTCCAGTTTAATTTGTACTGATCAAAAGAGATGGATATATATATTTTTATTTTTATTTTCTAATCATACTAAAGTTTGACTGCAAATGTATATATATATATTTTATTTTCTTTCTTCTTTATATATTTTCTCTTCTTTCTCCTTTATTGCTTCACAGGGAGATTTTCACCAGCAATGGTGTCTCCCAGCTGAGTTCAATGACTACAAGCAATTAATTGGATTGGAGTAAATCACATGATCAGTTTTTTTCTACTTGAATGTATATTTAAATGTGTGGGTTCTTTTTGTACACTAAGCGGTGAACAAGGCGTAACTGCCGAAACACGTCTGCTGTATTACTGTATGTGCATGGTCTACAGTCAATAAAATCATTGGAAGAAATTCTGGAGTGCCGACTCAATCACTGTTGGATTGCTGTTATTGCTGAATACGAGAGTGGGGAGGCTCTCATGAGTCAGAGCACCTGGACAAGGAGTATCCAGTCTATTTTGAATTTACCAGCAGCTGTGCTGTTCTGAGCGGTGTTTTTCTTGTTGAAGTATTCCACTGAAGAGGAGGAGCCTGGAGCACCAGCGGGGGACCCCAAAAGAAGAGGATCAGGGCTGTTCTTTACAATCTCTTTAAGAGAAAAATGAATCATAGGCAAAAGCTGAAGACATAACTGAGGCATCAAAGAAAGTTGATAAAGAGTCAGCCATGTCCACTATATAATGACTAATAGAGGTGTTGGATGATGCCCAACTGACAGCCTTACAGATATTTCCCAAAGATTTTCTTGCATATGATACCCAACATGCCACCACACTTCTTGTTAAATTAGCCTTTTTTTTTTTTTTTTTTTTTAGTTTTAGAAAAGCTTTATTTGAGTTCACAGTTACATAAATCAAAAGCCATACAATAAACAAAATGAGCCTAGTCAGCTCAACATCTTTAGAAAGATACAAACCAACACAAGGAATAAGTGCTTACAATAACTGTAGAGTAGAGACAGTGCCTTGTTTTTGCTCCGGTAATCTATGCTTAACAGCATCTTATGCCAATCGGGTGAAAATTCGGTAGTATTTCTAATATCGGTTTGGTGCACCGTATGATTGAGTTAATGGGAGGGAAATGAAGCCCAGTCTGACCACCACCTTAGGGAACTGTTGCTGTGGCCATTAGGACCCCATGTCTTCCCCTAACCAACCACGATTTCACAAAAGGAGATAATGTCTATGGGTTTTTCTTGTTGTGGTTATACCAATTGTGCCATAACGACCAGTTCTCTGAATTTCGTGCTGCTAAACCTTCTGAGTTAGCATACATAGTTTCATAGAAAATATGGTTCTGCACCAAACAGATGACATTTTCTAAGGTCGGGAAATCCGAAGATAGCCAATCCCAATTTTGCCAGACGCCAATTTTGCAGCTAACAGAATATTAAGAGTGACTTTCCTTGCGTTAGCTGGGACTTCTTTAATACCAAGGTGTAAGAGTGCAAGTTCTGGGGATCCCCGCACTGGCACTCCGCTGATAGCGGAGATCAAAGTAAATATATGTTCCCATAAAGTTTTAAGTTTGAGGCAGGCCCAAAGGATATGCATCATGGTCCTCCGTTCCCCGCATTCCCTCCAGCAAAGTGGAGAGGATGTAGGGATCATTGCATGGATTTTGTTGGGAGTGGCGTACCATCTGAGCATGACTTTCAGATGTAGTTCCCAAAGATTTGCTGACTTTGTTGATCTATAGGTGTGGTGTAGTGCTGTGGACCATTGGCTAGGGGTAAACAATTTACCTAAGTCTGTTTCCCATTTAAGGATTGGAGAAGTTTTGTAAAAGTTTTGCTTGTTGAGTAGAAGGTTATAGAAAAAAGAGATTCCTTTTTTCTTGGGGATATTATCCTGTATATACTGCCAGGCTTGCCTATGGAGAGGTTTCAGTAGTGCCGGGTTGCTTTATATACAGTGCGACATCTGTATATACCTAAAATATTCTGAGTTGGGAATAGAATGGGACTCTTGTAGAGAAGTGAAGGGTATAAGGAGGCCCTGGGAGTATAGATCTTGAATGTTGGTGATTCTCCTCGATGTCCATTGATGGATGAGTAGGTCCGGAATGTGGTGCTGTAGTATTGATAGGGGGAGGGGAGGGTATGTGGGTGCTGTGTCTGTGTCGGTGTTATTCTTAAGGTATTGAAAAGCTATCGCAGAGGCTTTTAACGTGGGAGCTGCATGTTGTGTGATGCCAGATAACAGCCAACAGTTTAAGTTGCTGTTAAATACGTAAGTGGTCTCGATATCACACTAGGGCTGGGATGCGGAAGGCGACATCCAAAATTTAAGTTGGGCCAGAATGGATGCCATGTAGTAGTCTTTAATGTTTATCAGTCCCGCCCAATCCCCCCCCACCCCCATCTCCGTTTTTGTAATTTTGTAGTATGATTTGTGAACAGCGTGGTTTTTTCCTCTGCCATAAAAATTGGCCGAGGATGCGTTGCGCCATCGAGAAAAAGGAGTTAGGGACCGGGATAGGGAGTGATCTGAATAGATAGATGAGCTGGGGGAGTTTATACATTTTAAAAAGGGCCAGACGTCCCAGTCAAGACAAGAAAGGTCTTGACAATGCATCCAAATCTCCCTGTAATGATTTAAGAGCAGGAGAGTAGTTTGCTTGGAAAAGTTCTGTGGTACTTCTGGTAAGCTCAATTCCCAGGTAAGTGATGGAGCTAACTGCCCATTGATAGGAATATTGAGTTTGAAGTACAGTTTTGAGATTCTGTGGGATATTGATATCTAAAATAAATGATTTAGTTACATTCGCTTTGTAGTAAGAAACTTTAGCATAGTCAGACAAAACTTGTTGTACCGAAGCCAGGGAGGAAAGAGGGTCTGATAATGTTAAGATAATGTCGTCCGCAAATAAATTAATTTTGTGAACCCGATGGTTTATGCAGATACCACTGATTTTGGGGCTAGAGCGCACCATCTTCACCATGGGTTCCATAGCCATGTTAAAGATTAAGGTGATAGTGGACACCCCTGCCTGGTACCATTTGATATTCGAAATGGTGTAGACAACATGCTAGAGCAGTATACCTGGGCTGAGGGGTTGGAGTAGAGGCCATGATGGCGGAGAGTATGCGTCCATGAATGCCAAACTTTTGCAAATTTAAACGAATAAAAGGCCAGTAGACTCTGTCAAATGCCTTCTCCGCATCCAGAGAGAGGAGCAGAGAAGGCGTTTGAGTCTTTTCTAAGTGATGCATGATGTTAATCATTCGCCTGGTAGCATCCGATGTTTGCCGTCCTTTGGTAAAACCGGACTGGTCCGGGTTGATCAGAGTAGGCAGAATGTCCACCAGTCGGATGGCCAGTAATTTCGCATAGAGTTTTACATCGTGGTTTAATAACGACACCGGACGATAATTTTGTGGAAAGGTAGTATCCTTCCCCGGCTTCGGTAATGTGACAATTAACGCTTTTAAAGACTCTGTACTGAGCGTTGAAGAGGAGGCAGCAGCATTGAAGAACTCACAAAGCGGGGGTATTAAGATATCCTTGAATTTTTTGTAGTATTCCCCTGTTATACCATCCGGTCCTGGAGATTTGTTATTGGGCAGGGAATCAATGGCTTTACCTAGTTCTGAGTGGGTAAAAGGTTTTTTGAGTTCATTCAATTGCTCAATTGGCAGTTGCGGGAGCTTAATGCTGTCTAGGAGGCATTGGATGTCAGCTAGTGTGGGTTGATGCACGGAGGGATCGTCTTTTAGGTTATAAAGAGTCCCATAGTAGGCGCTGAAAGCGTCTGCGATTTCTTGGGGGTTAGTCAGGCGTTTGCCAGACGTTGGGTGGTATAAATAAGGTATAGTCGATCTCAGTCGCTGCGCCTTAGTCAAATAGGATAGTAATTTACCCGTTTTATTTCCAGAAGCGAAAAAGGTAATTTTAAGCTTCTTTTGCTGTACCTCGTATTTGGCCAGGAGCAGGTTTCTGAGATCTAGGCGAAGTCGTCCTAATTTACTTTTCAGCGCGGGTTGGGGGTTTTGTTTATTGATAATTTCGGTAGATTGGACTTCTTTAGTGAGTTTCTCCAATTGCTGCGTCCTCTCCCTCTTGGCCCTGGAACCCAATTTAATAGCCACTCCGTGGATAAATGCTTTGTGCGAGGCCCATAAGGTCTCCGGGCTATCAACCGTTCCTTTATTGAGTATAATAGTAATGCAGATTGGTGCATGGTCAGACCATGTAGCAGTCATTATAGTGGATGACACTTTTTGTAAAAGCCATTGGTCTGTCAAGAAGAAGTCTATGCGTGAATAGGAATTGTGGCACTGTGAGTGAAATGGGAAGTCCCTTTCCTCGGCATGTTGACAGCACCAAATGTCGAATAGCCGTAGATCTCTAAGCAGGGGGTTGAGGCTAGCGGACCTCCTTATACGTGGATTTGTAGAGTCAAGATCTGGGTCTGCGAATGTATTAAAGTCTCCACACCAAATTAGAGGACCCTGCTGCACTCGAAAGATCTTCTTATGAAGTTTCCGAAGGTAGCGAATCTGATGGGTGTTCGGCGCATAAACGTTCACAATAGTATAAATGATATAGTTCAGGGAACAGACTAGGATAATGTAACGTCCATTTTCATCCGATTGGTTTGTTATAAGTTTGAAAGAAATCGTATGCTTAATGGCTAGAAGTACTCCGCGTTTTTTTGTTGAGGTGCAGGCAATAAAATTGTGGGGAAACAGCTTATGGGTACATACCGGGTGTTGTGAGGCACGAAAATGAGTCTCCTGTACACATAAGATGTTGCAGTTTGATTGGGTTGCAAGTTTCCAGAGGGAGGCTCTTTTTGCGGGGTGATTAAGCCCCTTAGCATTAATGGATAGCAATTTTATGCCCATAGTTCGCTATTATCAATAGGTCATATACAGATTCGAAATGCCGGAGCAACTTGGCAGAAGTTAGTGAAAAGAAAAAAAAAAAATAAACGAAAACGAAATAAGGAAAAACACAAATTGTAGATCAAGCGCAAACTTGGCGCTATAAAACTTCCAACTGGGGTAAAAAGTTAAGGTGACCTGGAGCTCTTGACACCTTTCCGGGCAATTATAGTTGCTTTTGTCGCAACTCATGTCAGCGTGGACGATGCTTATGGGTTGAGCGTGGTGGTAGCGGAGTAGAAGCGCGTGTATGACCAGCAGTATGGTGAATTCTATCCTGCTCTTCCACCTCTGGGACAATTCCCCATGCTTGTAGTCGCTGCAGACCATAATTAAGAGATGTGACGAGATATTTGGTGTTCTGGTAGGTAATCAGAATTTTTGCCGGGTTCACCCATTGGTACACTAATTTGTGTTTCCGAAGAGCTTTTGTAATGGTATTAAGCTGTCTCCACTTCTGTAGTGTGCGCTGGGACAAATCTGCAAATATCTGGAGATGGGAGTACGGGTCAGGTAGTGTCCCCATAGTGCGGGTCTTTGCCATAAACTGAGATTTTACATGGTAAAAGTGGATACGAAGTATTACATCCCTTGGAATGGAGTTGGGTAGGTGAGATGGCTTGGGGAGCCTGTGAACTCGGTCAACGGTCAGCTCCATATTTTTGAATTCCGGGCACACGGACTTGATTAAGGTGCGGACATATGCCATCAGGTCCTGATTTTGTACTTCTTCCGGCACTCCCCGGATCTTTAAATTGTTCCGGCGAGACCTATCCTCTAGGTCTGCCAACTTGTCTTTTATCCATTTGTGTTCTTCCTTGTGTTCGTTATGAGTGTCGATTAGGTCGTTGACCGTGGAAGAACAGATGACCAGCTGGGTTTCTACATGAGATACTCTATTGTTGATACAGGAGATTTCTTGCTTAAATTGGTCCATCAGAGAGACCATGTCGGCTTGCATCGAGTTTCTCAAAGATACTAACATTTCTTTAAGCATGGTATCCATTACTGGTTGGTTAGAGGTCGGGAATAGAGCTATAGCATCTCCATTGTTGGCTGAGGCAGGTAATTGAGAAGGCAGATGATTTACCTCTTTGGTAGTAAGTTCTGGGGTGTCCAGCCTCTTCCTTGCTTTGGCTGGGCTCACTGATATCGAAGTAATGATAGGTGGTCCGTTGGGGTTTGGGGGAGTACTGTCCATCTCCAAAGAATCACTGTCTAGAATAGGGTCCATTTCTGTCGTTAGGATCTCCTTCTGGGGGGATGTTGTATGATGAGGACTTCGGTCCCGTGGGGTTGTAGTGTTTACTTTATCTTGGGCTCTCCGGTCTGCAGGTTGAAACATGTAAGCTGTTAGTTTTTGTATAGGTCTGTCGTCCTTCCTTTTGCTAGCCATCTAGAATTTGAGCTTGGGGTAATAGCGGAGCAAGTATTTGCTCAATGCTGAGTTGCGAGCTGCCGATATTGCTTCCTGTGGCCCGTAATGGTGTGGAGCCTACGGCAGAAGGATCATTTCAGTTCTTGGTTTGCCGCTGGGAGATGTATAACTTGCTGGCGGAGGTGAGATTGAGGTACTTAATTTTGATACTGATTTGTTAGGGTTAAGGCTCCAGGCAGGATCCGTGATAGGATGATTGGCTCAGTATGGTTGCTGCTAGTGGGGCCAGGAAGCTTTGAAGTAATTTTATTTGAGAAGTTGATTCAGAGCCAGGATGTGGAGTGGTCCTCCAGGTATATAAGATACAGTCCTAGGCTTCAAATGAATAAGGCTATTCTGCAGGACACTTGGAGGCCGATCCCCTCGCAGCAGTTACTACTTCTTTAATTCAGTGCTGTTAGTTCGCAGATAGGCAGAGTTCTGATGCACTATAATATAAGCAGCTTAGTTAATAACACCTGGGTGCACCAATATGGCCGCCGTGTGAAAGGTATTGGAGTATTAAAAAGTATTGTGAAGATGAACGAGTCCCTCAGTGCTGAGTAAAGTCCCTTCGCACCGTGGCTCCTATTCCTTCAGATCCTGGCACCCTAGTGCAAGCGCTGGAGTTCTGAGGCCTACCACCGTCCCAATATGGCGGCCGTGGAGGCCTCACTGAAGCCTGGACCTCAATTTCGGGCCGCTCCCGCACCTGAAATCGCCGCCGCTCATTTAATAGTTTAATCCTGGGCTAAAATAGAGTGTGGTGACCAGGGTAGCTGTGATGATGACAGGCCGTGGGCTAAATAGCACAGATGGGCTGTTAAATGTACCTGATGTCCCCGGCCGAGTTCCAAGCGGCCTAGGCCGCGATCGTGTGCCGTCTTGCTCGGCTGTGGCCTCAATTTCTTCCCAGGTGAGTAGTGAGGGGTGCAGGGGATAGGGATGTGTAGTTTTGCAGACTCACTGCGCCCTCAGAGCGCAGGATGGTAGCGGATTGTTCAGAGCTCAGCAGGCTGCTTCCATCTCCTTCAGCAGCCGGTCACGCCCCCCACGGCCTAAATTAGCCCTTTTATTTACTGGATGGGGAAACCCATCCAAGCAGTGAGTCTCCTGTATAGTCAGTTGGTCCAGTTCCTAAAATTGTGACTAAGGGTATCCACCATATGATTTTCCAAACCTAAAAGGCAGCAGGCTGACAGTGCCAGCACATGACATTCTGCCCACTGGCAACTTCCATTGTCAAATTAAGCTGAACAATGGTTTATTTTTCTTGCCTTGATACGTGTGAAACTGCTGCTTATTTGTCCATAAACAACTTGACCTGTTTTATCTTGAGCCACTAGGATAAGTGTTTCAGGCCCTTTAGTGCTGTCTTACCTCGAATCAGTTTGGCAAACTCAGTGGCAGCATCAACCATCTTGATGTACTTGATGACTTATGCATCAAGTGCCTCACATCCGAGCTGGCTGGCTGCTGTGGTAAGCATGATCCATATGTCAGGATGAAGGAATTTGCTCACCACCAAATGTTTTATATTGTCCACCAAATGACTTAAGTACTAGACTTCTTGTCCCACTGTCTTAGAAAAAAAAGACTTACCTCCTGAGGTGCCAGTGTGCCCATGGAAATACAATAATCATTGTCCTCACCAAAGCTAGATAGTCCCTAGCTGGAATCTTGGAAGTACAGATTTACTTCTAAGTCGTGAGGACTAGGTCTTTGATCTTTCTTGGTGGCAGGAAAACTTTCCCCACTAGAGTGTAAAAGTACACAGCTTCAAATATTGTGTTGGGGTCAGCTGACTCTGACCTGTTGACAAGCCACAAACAACTATCTAAAGCTTGTCTGGACATCTTACAATATCAAAAAATCTTCAAGATAATGGTAGATTGTTATATGGCGGAGATATACATATATAACTCTTATAAGTCAAAATCTTCAGAATCAAGGTTTAAAGGGACGTTGACAACATGAAGAGGAGGCATTTGAACAAATGTAAATGTTACTGTCCCACATCAAGCCTCTGATGTTTTTTATTCTTGTTTTTTCTTATAGAAATGTGCCACTAGTACATGTAAATAAGCATATTTTAATCTGACATTGTCTCTAAGGATTTCACTCAAAAGTGCCTCTCCTTTATAAAGCTGCTTCAAGTCAAGGAAAGGCCAGAACTTGCAGTTCATTTCTGAAACCAAAAAGACCATAAATAGAAAAGAGGGAAAATTGCATTTTGTTCTCATCAGTAACTGACTGTACTGATCCAATATATGTTTCTTTCCTGGACATATTGGCAATTGGGATTTCCTAAAATGATCTCTGGGAAACAATCTATTAAAATATTTGTGATACCTCAACTTGATCACATCTAACATCCAATGTTTTGTTACATTCTCTCTCTCCCAGATTCTATTAGACATGTGCGGTTCCTTTTGTTCCGAATTAAAATTAGGACTAATTTTCATCTTTCAAAATTTACAATAGTAGGAATTACAATAGTACCGAATTTAAACAAATCCAAAATAACGAAAAAAAAAACTATTCGGACAAAATCCGAATTTGAATCATTTCAATCAAATGTTTACGAATACTTTTCACACTTGAATTTGAAAAGTTTTCAAATTCGAATAGTTTCAAATTCGAAAAGTCCTCAAATTTGAATAGTTTTCCAATTTCCAAAGAGAACAAAATAGAATCAAAAACAAAGAAATAGAACATAAACAAACAATAGACTAGAAAAGAATATAACAGAAAATGAAAAGAATAGAATACAACTGAGTAAAACAGCTCTGTTCCACTCCACGACATCATATTCTTTCATTTTCTGTTATATTCCCCTCTATCGTATTCTATGTTTTTCCATTTTTCCATTCTATTTCTCCACTTTCCACTCCACCCCATTCTCCTTGGAAATTGGAAAACTACTCAAATTCTGTTCAAATTCAAAAACAAATTGAATTTGAAAACAATTTGAATTTGAAAATGATTCGAAATTGATTTGAAAACTTTTGGAATCGATAAACGAAACAAATTCCGAAAATCGAAGGAAATTAATTTATGTAAATAAGGAATCGAAACTAAACTAAACTAAACTATTTTTTTGGTCTGCACATGTCTAGATTCTATAACAAAGGGGACAGTCCGCCCCAACTGACTGTCTAGATGAGGAAACCTTCAGAAAGACTTGTCCTGGGTCTTATTAGCCTGACATGATTTCTTGTTGCATACTCACAGAAGAGAGGACTTCTCTCCACTGCTATCTGAGAATTGTCCTTCCAGGTTTGCAAAATATTGCATCTATGAACTAGTTTCTGATGTTTCAAGAATTTTTTTCCCTAGAGAATTAGACTACATTTGCCCCCTGTGACTGTCTGAATGGCTTCATTCAATATTTTGCAGAAGAGGCTCTTCCCGTTTAAATGATAGTACACAAGCTCTGCTTTAAATTAGCCTTAGCAAGTCAAAGCTAATGTCTAAGAGCAGCCATTATTCATTGGTTTGAGAAATAGTCCACTATTACTCAAACCAAGGCCCATATCTCAGTCATAATGAAAAAGAACAGGCATGGTTCTTAGATATGAGAAATATTTAAGAGATGTATTTTGATGTGTAAGATCTTTACATGCAATGGCTTTTTTTACTGCAGATATAAAAGTGGTAATGGAGAAATAAAAAAAGAACTAAATCTCTTCTTCCTCCCCTGCTGAACATACACTCTTGAAAGATTCTGCGTTTTGGTACTGCTATGGAAGTAGATAACTGAAAGCCCTCTGCCGAGCCATTGTCCTGGCGAGGGGACGGGGAAGCCATCCTCACCAGGAGAACACAGTGATTATTTCTAGCGGCTAATAGGAGCCTCTAGGGAAAATCACAGGTAAAACCCGGCATACTGGTTGTACCCAAGGACTGAATTGATTAGCATCTCTTATCTCCTGGGCTGGTAACTAGATGTCAAGGTTGCCACATGTGGAGACATGGTGCGCCTAGCTCTGTGCGACTAACGTAAATGCTCCCAGCACTCCATGGGACTGAACAAGATGGCTGCCGTTTCCACTAATGGACACTACCATGCAACACAAAGTGTGTACAATGACATCAGAGAAAGACATAAAGTTAAGCAGCCATGTCAGAGAAGGACTGAATGGTCATTCTTAGCATTGAGCTACTGAACAACAGAGTAGAAAAGGTAACTTTAGACACTATGAACTACCCTGGGAACTAGGGGTGGCTCTGAAGAAGTAGGGTTTACCTTTCATAAGTCTTCCAGCCAAAGAGATGCTAAACCTGGGTGGGTTAATAGAACAAGGTTAGGCAAGATGGAATGATGGCAGATGGCAGATGATCTGCAGAGAGGCAAAAACACAGGGAGCTTAAATACACATTGAAAATGCACTCAGAGACATTTATTAATGCCAAAAAAGCATGCCAAAAAGTGAATAGCACACATACAAAACCTATATTCATACCACAAAAAAACGAAACGAAAAACAATAGCCTCTCTTTCCCTATTGCCAAATATAAAAACACATATAATCCAACATATTGCAAGACTTTGATAGCCACAAGCATGACACCCAGAGGCAGAGGCATGATGGGACTTGTAGTTTTGCAACAGCTGGAGGTCCGCTAATTGCATATCCCTGATCTAGATCATGCCTAACTTTAATTACATTTAAAATAGTAATCAGGATTTTAGTCCTTAAGACATCCTAATGAATATTGATTGAAAACTACCCACAAAAGTAATTTCTATAGACAAATTGTTAATATGCTTCTAATGAAGTGGACAGAGATACTAAAAAGATAAGAATAATCATAAGTTAATTCATTAATATTGAAAAATACAAGAAACCAAATCTTCAAAGCAGATGATGTTTTGTAAACTACAGTGCGGCTACAAAAACGAAGGAAGGAGAATGTACACTAAATCTTAGCCGCCTTAATAAATTAAGAGACCTCAAAGCTAGATTTATAAGATTTTATTAAAATAATCATATCCATGACACCTATGATGAGATCTCTCAACTTGTTGTAGCACCACCACCGCAGGAGCCACTGGTTAAGTCATGTCCTATGTTCCTGTCTTAACCCTATTCAAGGCCTTAACCTTACTGACACCATTAGCTATACCTTATCAACCACTGTAGAATAATATATTTTATACACTTTAAGGGCATACTAGAATTAGACTTGCAAATCTATTATAAATAGCAAGTGTACTGACAAGTTAAAATCAATCAAGATAAATCAGAACAATGAAGAACACAATCAGGTGCACAGTGGGGTTGATTTACTAAAACTGGAGAGCACAAAATCTGCTGCAGCTGAGTATGGTAGCCAATCAGCTTCTAATTTCGGCTTGTTCAATTAGGCCTTGACAAAAAAAAAAAACTGGAAGCTGATTGGTTTCTATGCAAAGCTGTACCAGGTTACACACACTTCAGTTTTTTTTTGTTTTTTGTTTTTTTTTTATATCAGAAAAAGGTTTTATTGATTTCAAGAAAGATTTTCCAGTGTACAAAAAAATTCAGCGCTATACATTGTCTTTACAGAACTCGTTGGACATTGTAGCAACAAAATTCAGCAGTCTGTTCCATTCTCCTATGGGCATACATCTCTAACCCCTTTGCAATATGTCATATCATCTGTTGTCATACTTCAGCTAATGATAAACATTAGACTGCAGGGCATTGCTAAAGCCTAGATAGTACCAATTCTTTGGGACTCAGTCCCGGCGTGTCTAGCCTGGGTGACCACAGCCTTTCAAATCTACCCGGGCTTCCTCTGTGTTGGTAAATGTATCTTGCCACCTCATCCCTTTAAACCCAAACACACATTAATTACACAGGTTCTGGGGCTAATTTAATGCAGACAAGGCACCAGGTGAGTTTAATTACCACCTTAATTAGCCACAGAACCTGTGTAATTAATAGGTGTTCAGTTTTAAAGGGATGAGGTGGCAACCCTAGACCCAAGCTGTCACCGTGGGGGGGTGGGGGAGATGACTTTCATTATAGCAGACTAGCTTGAAATAATGCCCTGGTTATGGCCACCCTCGTCATCTCTTCTGGGACCACCTCCTCCAGAACTCCTAGTATGCAGTGCAGGGTCGCTGATAGGGGGGTACAGCCAGCCCCGGTGTGGGGGGCCCTGAGCACAGAGGGGGGCCCACACAGGGGGGATTAGTGACAGATGACAATTGTGTCTGTTTTCCTCCAGCAGATGAACATTGCTCTCCTTCCCTTTCCCTTGATACATGCTTTTATCTGATAAGAAAGAGACAGTCGTCCCTCACTAATCCCCCTCCCTGTGTGGGCCCCCTCCTCTCAACACTGGAGTTTTTTATCTCTAGCTTTGGCTTCTACAGGAGTTTAGTGTTTTGCCAGTAGAAGCAGCTCAATGTTATCCTATGTGTCCATACACATTAGGACGATTACAGGCATATTTTAAGCTCAAGGTTTAAGAGACAGAAAAAAACCCTTCTGGTTCTCCTAAACTCTCTAAACTTTGTACAAAAAAAGCTCTATATGAACGTTTTTTTCTGCCATGTGAACTGGAATTTTTTTTAAGCCCAGTGTGCATGGAGCTTAACTTTTTTCTCTCCCTCTGTCTCTCGGATCATGGAGCCTGTATATTTTTTTCATCTTATCTTCATTTTTATTCATTAACTCAGTTTTATCTTTTAGATTTAGCAATAATTCTGTTAGTTATGTTGTATTTGTGTCTGCTAATCGTTTTATTGTATTTTTAGCAAAATATAGCTTTAATACTTTCTTGAAAGGGGGGGCCCTGTCAGATAGTTTGTATGGGGCC
>BLSH010450856.1:85556-97052 GCA_018402905.1 Glandirana rugosa | reverse complement strand
ACCCCCCCCCCCCCCCCAGTACAGGGTACAGACCTCATCCCTCCAGTATACCAGTATAGTCCTCCTCCCTCCAATACAGACCCTTCTCTTCCCACAGACTCTCCCTCTGGTACCCACCCCCTCCATTACACGCTCTCTCCATTCCCACTAGTACAGACCCTGCATTGGTACAGACCCCCTTCCTGTAGAGACCCCCCCCACCAGCCCAAATTCCAAGTTCTGGAGTTTGGTGCTAAGGACATTGGAGCCATAGACCTCTGCTGCCATCAGCCAAACTGATGGGATGAGGGAGAAGGAGGAAGAAGGGGAGTGGCTTGCTAGGCACTATGTGTGGATGTCTGGCCAGCTAAAAGAAAGCTTGGGGACCAGCCGGAGCAGACAAGAAAAGAAAGTATCTTAAAAGGTAAGTATGGACATCCTAAGAATTTTATATGTACAGAGCAAAATTGGTTGGTACACAGAGTATCCACAAAAAGTATAATTGCTTCTTTAAGAAAACGTATCTAATTCAAACAGATAATTCTACAATGGTCCCTTTCCTCCTGTAAATTACTTTATAAATTAAAATATTGTTAATTGATGCAGAGCAATACACATTTGCTGACATCTGGTTTTAATTATCTTAAACATGAAGCAGCATCAGCAGTTTAAATGGATAATCAGGAAACGTGTAATGAAATCATCAGAGGAACCCAAATGTGACTTACAATACTGTACTAAGGTTTGTGAGTTAAACTGGCATATGGCAAACTATTACATTCAATAATAATTCATTAATAGCCAATTTATTCCTGGTAGGGATCCAATTTTTCACTAATCTTCCCAGCGGGCAGCCCTGTTCCTCACCTACCTATACTATCAAACCTTTTAATTTCCATAAGATTTTATCAAGGGTATTTGAAGTAGGAATACAGAGAAGGAAGAGCATAGAAAACCAGAAGTTCCATGGGCCCAATTGCCTAAAGATATACATAAATACCATAACCGTAACAGTGGTTTATCGATTTACACAAATATAATGACAAAAAGTGGTATAGCAACACTATAATGTGCTAAAGGAAATTCAGAGGAGTAGCAAAGGTTATATGATGAGTATGAATGTTGTGTCTCGGAGGCCGGAAGGGACCTATATTTAGAGAAGTCAAGTCCATGTTGGAGTTGACTATGTTGGGACTGAGCAGTTTTTTTGAGACAAGAGAGATTGGTTAGGGAAATCTCTGTATGGTAGTGGATGAGAGTAGTCTTCGGGGTGGCAAATTACATGGGGTGGTATCTACATACATCTAAGGGGGTTTCCATGATTGTCAGACTTACTGACAGCCATAGTTAGATACATTAGTTTGGTGTAATAATAAGGTATGATAAGGGGGGTGGTGAGAGGGAAAAGGAAAGAGAAGGGATTGGAGAGAGGAGTAGGTAATGGGGAATAGCATGGATGCGAGAACGGTAGGGGATAAGGGTGGAGTAGGCCAAAATGGGGGGGCGCATGCCTACTATTAAACCATTTATACATCTGTACTCGCATGTACACGGTTTCTTTTGGAAAGCAGGTTGCAACTAAAGATGCAATTCAAACACAATTAATATTCATAATTGCTGATCAAATTGGCTGTGACATCTATTGATTAAACAAATCAGTCTGTATTTTAAAACATATTTTTGTGCTTATTGGTTTAAAGTGGTTCTAGAGGCTTAGGGTTTTTTACCTTCATGCATTCTATGCCTGAAGGTAAAAAAATTTCTGTGTGCAGCAGCCCCCCTAGCACCCCGTAATATTTACCAGAGCCCCTTTTCGATCCAGCGATGTGCACGCGAGCCTCGGCTCCCCAGCGACTCTCCCTCCTCATTGTTTGCTGTCAATCACAGCCAGTGAACCAATAAGAAGAGAGAGAGGGCAGAGACGAGATGCGGCACTGTGTGTGAATGGACACGCAGAGCAGAGGCTTGGGAGTGAGCACAGATGAGTGGTCCCATAGCAAGCTGCTTGCTCTGGGGGCACTTGGCAGGAGGTAGAGACAAGGAGCACTGGCGGGTGACCTATGAAGAAGAGAACTATTGCACAGAGCAGGTAAGAATGACATGTTTTTTATTTAAAAAAAAAAACTTTAATATCACTTTAACTTGTTAATAATGATATGACTACTTTGTGTACCTAAATCCTTTATATATATATATTTTTTTTTTTAAGAAGAAATTATGCTTGCATTTGGTCACAGTTTTAATAAATTCTCTGCTGAATTATAAACTTAGCAAAAAAATGTTTTTTTTTTTATTTTACATATAACATTGTTTAATGAGTAAGTACTGCTGCATCCATTTACAACAAAAGACTGTATATTGGGGTACATTTATCAATTCTGTCACTCAGCAAGGTAATGTTAGACAGGGACAGATTGTTAGATTTATTATAATTATGAGGCTTCAGTCATTAATTCCTCCCTCTGTTCCGTATGCTTTCAAGTAATACTGCCCCTGATCACTTCATAATTGTGCATGTGTTTTAAGTGAAAATCTACCTTATCTTCACAAAAACCTGTCTCATCTTCAGCCCTGATTATGTTGCAGAACTGTGCAAATCTGTCTCACTTGGATGTCAGAAATTACATGTGCAAATAAACTAACTTGTGCGTGAATTGCTAATTTGCTTGATAGTTGTCACCTGTTGTCTTTTTCCTTGCAGAGACCAAAAATGTAGGACATTTTTTTTACTACACGCTACATTTGTGTATGTTAGGGTGGTAAGTATGTACATTTTAGTTTTTAAAACAGCATGTTATTTCTTACATTTTAACCACTTGCCTACTGGGCACTTTTACCCCCCTTCCTGCCCAGGCTGATTTTCAGCTTTCAGCGCTGTCGCATTTTGAATGACATTTGCGTGGTCATGCAACACTTTACCTAAACAAAAGTTTTATAATTTTTTTCACACAAATAGAGCTTTCTTTTGGTGGTATTTAATCACCGCTGTTTTTTGTTATTCTTTGCTAAATAAACAAAAAAAGACCGAAAACATAGCTTGCCATAAAATTTTGCAAGCAGGTAATTTGTCTTCTTCAGGCCTCATACACACGGGCGTATCTAAAAAAAATAAACAAAACGTCGGGCCCGACATCAAGGAAAATAAGTTGACGTTTTTCGGCGTTATGCATTGGCGTTTTTGAGCGTTAGTGAGCGTCGGCGTCAATAGGCGTTTTTTAAAAAAAATCATCCCTCTGCTATTTTTCAACCTAAAAACGTCGGCGTCAAAAAACGCCGGAAAACGCCGGTACAATATTAGGTGGCGTTTGTTGGCGTTTGCTGGCGTTTTGTGGCGTCGGCGTCAAAAAGTTACAGCCTCAGAACGCGATGGCCATGGGTTCTACTTTCTGCTCACTAACGCCATCTACAGCTCAAAAACGCCAACGTTTTTATGGGGCCATTGACTAACATGGAGAGCTGCAAAAAACGCCAGAAAACGCCGGCGTCAAAAAACGTCTGTGCGTATGAGGCCTCACTGATGTGCGCTGATGAGGCTGCACTGTCGGGCACTGATGAGGCTACACTGATGAGGCTGCACTGATGGGCACTGATGAAGCAGCACTGATGAGGCAGGATGGATGGACAATTATGGACACTGATAGGCTGCACTGATGAGGAGGCACTGCTGAGCACTGATGAGGAGGCACTGATAGGCAGCGCTGATTAGCACTGATGGGCACTGGTAGGCTGCACTGATAGGTGACACTGATAATGAGGAACTGATGGGCACTGGTTGGCAGCACTGATGGGCACTGATTGGCAGCACTGCTGGGCACAGTTTGGCAGCACTGCTGGGCACTGTTGAGACTGCACAAATAATCAGGACACTGATAATCAATGCCCTGATTATCAGTGTACATGTCCCTTTTACAGAAATGGTTATAGGCTCTCTTCTCCCTTCCTAACGCTGTCAGTGTGAGGACAGGAATGCCGATAACCGTCTTCGGTTCACATTCTGATTAGCTATGATTGGACACAGCTGATCACGTGGTAAAAAGCCACCCGCGGTGTGTCACAAAGTGATCACGGGAGGACGTCGTATGACTCCATCCCAGATCTGGCAGGCTGCTCTGTCGCCCTCATTCGGCTATAGCGCGGTCAGCAAGTGGTTAATGTATTATGTAACTCACATTCCTTGCACCTCCCTGCTCCCATGGTAAAAATAAAGTTAGGTATACACTTATTGGACCTATTATCCCTAATTTAAACTGTCCGACTGCTGACCAGTTTTACACTGATTTCCCATCTGCAGACTTGCTTCTTGAATGGAAAAACTCAATTAGTACATTTTAGTCTTGTCGTGCTTGTTAAAACTGTCCTGCTACTGGCCAGTTTTACACAGTAGTTTGTGGTTTTGTTCATTCCTAATGAGAGTATTGTAGCGCTACCCCCACAGGAGCCACTTAAGTTTATTGTTGCGTACTCTGCCTCTCAACCCCAATAACAGTCTCTGCCCCTCCTGGCACACCAGGTAATAGTGTAAGTGCAATGACCAATGAGAAACACACACGTTATGATAAAACAGAAATTATCTTTACTGCAATAGTTCTGTGAAAATGGTAACAGACAATAACAGCATATATTCAAGTAATGCAACTGGAGAGCAATAACTGAGATCAAGAGCAATATAGTTCAATACTGTATTCAGGCTGCTTTCAGGGGATTCCAAACCTGAGAATGTTGCCAAGAGCATAGGCACACTTGAATGGCAAATAAATCACAATATGATACTTTACATGGGATTGATTACTTCTACTCAAATTTGGCTCTATGAGTCCAGGCAGGAGGAGAGCACAAGACTGACCCTCTTTATGTGAGGCCTCTCTCTTCTGTCCCCTGACACCACAGGCCCAACTACAAACACTGTACTCAGTTCAATATTCAGTGGCCTGAACATGTGTGTTTATGCCCGTATGGCACCAATAACTTCAGTCTCTTGGAATGAAGATGAGGCTTTGGAGCCACTCTCGTCAGTGCACTTAAACTCCTGAATAGCAGGGCCAAACAACACAACTTATCAAGTAAAGAATTCAAGATCTTCCTCAGCAGTGTGAAAGGACAATGGTGTCTGTATACAGTGTCTCTGTATCTAAATAGCCTTATGTCCTGTAGCACTACAGGTGTCAGCAAGGTGACTAAGAACAATGCTGTCTGTATACAGTGTCCATACAACTCTATCTGTGTACAGTGTCCTTGTTTCCTGCAAATGGGCACATGCCTCCTCACCCAATCCTGCGATCAAGGCCTAAACAAATGTCCTGGAACAGGCAGGCTCCTCTAGTGACCCGACTGGTCACCTCACAATGGAATGCTCCACACTGTTATTGCAGGTGCATCTGGATATGCACCTGGGATCCCCATCTCTCAGGCTGGATGTCCCCGATCAGCTGTGGATACCAGGATCAATGCAGTGGACAGACCTGGGAGGCAGCACCTTTCCCCTAAGTCCACTTTGTTCTCCTGCCTTGTGTTAACTCTTGTTGTGCAGGCCACAACTCAGCCTCAGCACTCTCCAACACAGAGCCCCTGCTTGCAGATCCAGGCCCGCGCCCTAAGAGAAAGATCTAGACCCAGACAAGCCTTTTTATATCCTTTCCCAGTAGCCTGTTCTTTACTCCCAGCGGGCTGATAGTTGTAGTTCTCCAGCAGTTCAAACGAACGTGTCACTTGAGCCCTGGGACTACAATCCCTTGTATGCTTTGCTCCCTGGTGGTGAACACTTTGTTGGTAGGATGTGATGACACATAATCTTAGCTGGCACTAGAGGGAAACAGTTTCACTGCAACAATGTTGCAAAGTGTCTTCTGATACTGCAGGTAAGATAACCAGCTCCCTGCTACATCATGCTATTGGCCATTTGCAGAACAGGTTTGTTTGAGGGAAAACAGGGACATCCTCAGAAACCAATTTTATCTACTAGTCAAATCAGTCCTATTACCACTTGATGAAAATGTAGATGTCGCCACAAAAACGACAAAAAATATATATAATGATACATACAGTGGTGCAGCTGCTGTTTGTAAGCCAAACTAATTGTAGTAGTGCAAACAATTCCACAGCTAATTATGTGCTACCAGAGTATGCTTTTGCTGAGGCTCTCTGTAAAATGTATATGTCTTTTTAAAAAAATAACTTGCCCAATGGACAGAATCTACTGAAAGGCTTCACTACCCACAGACTTCATTAGGATTCACCTCTGAATTCAAGTTTGCACAATTTAAAACTAGATTTGTGTAACCCTTGCCTAAATGAACCATGATGATAAGGCAGTACAACCAGTCCTGTTGTACTGGGCCCAGGCCCCATCAGTTAAACAGGGGGGCCCAGGGTACCTTTATTCTTTGTTTCTGCCTAAATGAATAAACAGATTTTACTAGAACACACCCTCATTACTACTTGCTTACTATGGCTTAAATTACGTTTCCCTAGGCCCACATCAGGTTAACAGAGGGGCCCAGGAGGTGGGAGCAGAGGAGAGGCTTTTTTTTTTCCATTTTCGGGGTGTGGGTGGATAGAGTCAGTCCTGCTTTTCTGCTGCACCCCAGGGGGTAGGCAGGGTGTATTTCTAATAGCGGCCCTGATCATGATAGATTTGTTCATTGCTACTAGGGACTACACACATACAGTAATTTTCTAAGAAAAGTACTCTTGTCAGTGATTTGACAGGCAAAATGTTCTTAGTCAGTAATATAGCTCTTGCATGTACAGCAGACTCTGTAGCTAAATGCACAATAAATCTGAACTGACAATATCTACTGTAGCTTTTATTTTATTTTTTAGCTTCCTGTTAAATGCTGGAAGATATCTAAATGTCATTGAGCAGGAAGCTTCAGAGTGCTGCATTGTTGCTCTCCTCTGCCAGTAATCATCCAGTTTCTGAGTTTTCAACATCAAGTCACTGAAATCAGCATATCGCCTGTAGTGGCAGACATACCAGAGTGGCTGTTTTTGTATATCTTCCCACTCCATTCATTAGCAAGCAGTATCATGAAGTTTTAATAAAAGTTATATGTCTGAACTGCAGAATATTCATATTATGAACCTCTAGAACAGTGATTCACTACCTGGGGTACAGCTCAGGATAGAAGGGATAAAAGAGGGAGGGGGCTGACACTCTGTCAACCCACATTGACCCCTGGGCGCTGTGAGGAAGGGGCAAAAAAAGAGGGGTGAGTCTTTATTATATGATAGTGGAAAGTGTCCTACCTCTTAAAAGTGTAAAGTGTGATGGTCTCTATATCTTGCAATTAGACTTTCACTTTCTTACACTAACAACTTTGGTTTTTTTTTCTACTTTTCTTCTACAGACCACCATTTTTTTTCTTCTACTGACCAGCGATGTACAGAGAACTACGTCACATACCTCTGGCCACTGCATGCTGTACACTGAGCTTTATCTTACATAGTCTTGATTCCTTCACACTTATCGTGTTACATATGGTACACTCTGTACACCAATAAATACGGTTAAGCACAGCATGCTACACAACCTGTTATTGGCCTCCTACACTGTCCTCTGTACTGAGTAGGGGGGTTACAGTTTATGGAAATGGGCTGCCAAGAGTTACACAAGTGAAAAAAGGTCAGGCACGACTGATATAGACAGTCTATTAAAAAAATATATACCATATATAATCGGGTATAAGTCGAGTTTTTCAGCACATTTTTTGTGCTGAAAAAGACCCCCCTCGACTTATACCCGGGTCAGTGTCTGTGGGTGATCAGTAGTTTCACATTAAACAGAGCCGTGCTGCTTCTAAGAGCCGTTCTGTGCTTGTAAGTGTGACTAATCACATTGGAATGCAGAGAATGCAGAGAGAGGTGTCAGATTTTCAGCTTGATGTCGGGAGGTGGGCGGGACAAGCTGATGTTAGCTGTTCAGTCCCGCCCACCTCCTGATCTCCATGAAGAGCTGCAGCTCTCTCTCAGCATTCTCTACATTCCAATGTGATTAGTCACAGTTACAAGCACAGAACAGCTCTTAGAAGCAGCACAGCTCTGTTTAATGTGAAACTAAACTACCTTACTCATCCCTTATGTGTTCTGACTACAGTCTCTGTATCCTGGCATTAATATCCCTGTGTCCTGGCATTAATATCCCTGTGTCCTGGCATTAATATCCCTGTGTTCTGGCATTAATATCCCTGTGTGCTGGCATTAATATCCCTGTGTCCTGGCATTAATATGCATTAATATCCCTGTGTCCTGGCATTAATATCCCTTTGTCCTGGCATTAATATCCCTGTGTCCTGGCATTAATATGCATTAATATCCCTGTGTCCTGGCATTAATATGCATTAATATCCCTGTGTTCTGGCATTAATATCCCTGTGTCCTGGCATTAATATCCCTGTGTCCTGGCATTAATATCCCTGTGTCCTGGCATTAATATGCATTAATATCCCTGTATTCTGGCTAAAATCCCTGTGTTCTGGCTCCCTGTCCCTGTGTTCTGGCTGCTGCATTTCACACCCTAGGCTTAGGTGTCACGGGTCAATAAGTTTTCCCATATTTTTTGGGCAAAAGTAGGGGGGTCGGCTTATACACGGTTCGACTTATACACGAGTATATACGGTAAATAGGCAGAATGGGTCCAAATCTTTGTTTCAATGTTCCCACATCCCTCCAGTTTACATTAATAAGGGTTGCAATGTTAGAAAAGCTGCTCTATTTGCCAGGTCTGTACAGGCATCTATCAGACAAAGACATGTCCCAGGTCCTAGATTCCGGTTTATAGTGTCCCTTGAAATTACTGAACTTTAATACATGTACTGTCTGTCCTGAATTAATTTTTCCCATAGATGTCTGTGGTGATCCCTGGAAAACATGGTGAGTGGTATAAAGATCTCGACCACGGAATGTTAAAAATGTCTTGGCCATGGCATCCAGGTAAATATACATCTGGGGTCGGAGAGGGTGGGTTCATTTGCTCCAAGGAGCTAGGCAGAAAGGATAAACATAATTTATGTGAAAGTGCACTTATTCTTTAACTATGTATTTATGCTTTAAAATAGCCTCAGACTAGAAATAATCATTCTTTTCAACTAATCCTAAAATCACAAGAGCCGCAAGGTTTTCTATTTCTGTTATCCAGACTCTGCATGTTGTACAAAGTTCCATTGATTGCTATGATTCACCAGAGTCCCCATCCAGCTCTATTCCCTGCAGATTTACCAGGTGTCCTATTTTTTGTTTTATAAAACAACATTACTTTTCGAGTTATATATATTGGATAGTATTCTCTGGTTTTGTTAATTTTATGTAGGGGTATAGTAACCAAGTCTGCATTGTTAATAACACGTCACAGAATGTACCCTTGTGGCTAACAGAAGCCAGTGCAGAAATAGAGTTGAAAAACGTAACATAAATAAACCACCAGGACCAGATGGCTTACATCTGAGAGTCTTTATAGAACTTAGCCAGGTTATAGCTAGACCATTGTTCCTAATTTTTAAGGACAGCTTACTGACTGGAATGGTACCAGCTGATTGACGAAAAGCCAGCATGGTAGCAATATTTACAAAAAGGGCAGAGATATATACCTGGAAACTACAGACCAGTCAGTCTAAAATCAATTGTTCGTAAATTTTTGGAGAGGATGATAAGGGACTATATCCAAGTATTTGCTGAAGAAAACAGCATCATTAGTAGTAATCAGCATGTATGAAACAACATTCTTTCATACACGTTTATACACGTAGTATGTTCTACTAGGAAGTGAGCTGCCATCAACATAAAGGAGGGCATGTGGATGTGGTATATCTGGATTTGTTTACTTTACATATTGAGGTCTGTTGGCATGGATCATAGGGTATGTACCTGGATAGAAATGTGGTTAAAGAGGTGCATTCAAAAGGTGTTCATAAATAGCAAGTACTTATGGTCAGGTGTGGTAAGTGGGGTACCCCAAGGATCTGTCCTGGGACCAATTCTGTTTAATTTATTCAAAAAATATATATAGAGGTTGGTATAAATAGCTCAATTTCAGTGTTTGCTGTCGATACAAAGTTAAGCAGGGCAATAACTTCACAGCAGGATATAGAAACCTTAGAAGAGGACCCAAATAAGATAATGGAGTGGGCAACTACATTGAAAATGAGTTGTGTTGTTGAAAAATGTACAGTAAAGCATTTGGGGGCTAAAATACGAATGCAAGTTACTCTCTAGGGGGAGAAGCATTGGGAAGAATCCAGGATGGAAAAAGATCTGGTGGTTCTAGTAGAAGATAGCAAAGCTAGCAGGATTTTAGCATGCATAAAAAAGGGGATGTACTCAAGAGATAAAATGATAATTCTGCCACTCTACAAGACTCTGGTCTGAACACATCTTGAGTATGCCATTTAGTTCTGGTCACCAGTCCTCAGGAAGTATGTGCTGGAACTGGAGAGAGTCCAGAGAAAGGCAACAAAGCTAATGTAATACTTCCCCTGCAGGAGCCGCTGATTACTGGTTCCCCCTATTCTGCACAGCCAAGCAACACACATTTTCCACTTGCACCCAGTCACAATAAGTCAGTCCCTTGGCTTTTTTGCTGTTTTATTAGGGGTAACAACTTGGATGGGGTAGAGGAATTTATGGGATGCCCAACTTGACTTAAAAAAACACAGATGAGGACAACTTCCTTCCTATAAACAGAGATAAGATCCTGAACTATTCTACTTCCTGGTCTTTAAAGATCAGTAGTGAAAGTCCCTTACAGACTAGGACCTCTTCGTCCCATTTGGAAAATAGCACAAAAGGTTGCAAAACTGCATGCAGGAGTATCTCCTCCCTTATTGTAGAACTGCTCCCAGCTCCACTGCTTGCGGGCACTACCAACCTTCCCTGGTGCTGCTCTGAAGATCTCCCAGGACAAAGACCTGGCTCCTCCAGATTTAAGGGCTGACATAGCCAGTTTCTCCAAACTTCCAGATCCAGGGGGAGGTACCAGAAACTTGCCTCTGTGAGTAGAGTTGAGCGAACCTCTAGAAGTTCGGGTTCTGCTGGTCCGTCCGAACTTCGGGACAAAGTCCGGGTCCGGGTCCGGACGGAAAGCGAACGATCGCACGGACAACGAACCCCATTGAAATCAATGGGGACCCGAACTTTTATGCACAAAAATGGCTGTAACAAAGTCCTGGAAAGCCCTAGAGGGCTGCAAAAGGGAGGGGGACCTAGACCTTCAAACCTCTTTGACCGATACAGTCGGGAATTTAGACCTCCTCGGTCCAGAAACAGGACCCTCTAGAAGTCTCGTCGTGGTCCCTTCCAACCATCACGGGCGTTCGTCACCTCGACCCTCGTCAAGATGTTATTCCCTCCTCTATGAGGACGTACGTCAAAACGTTGGAAAACACGATAAAAGGTTTACCCTGCTTCTCCAGGATCAGACATTCCCTGAAAGTGATGACTAGAAATTTCTGGTCCTTCATCTTATCAAGTCCTAGAATAGAGACAAATATCCTTCCTTCAACAGGAGTAGACACAAAAAAATTCAGT
>BLSH010450856.1:70887-81043 GCA_018402905.1 Glandirana rugosa | reverse complement strand
TATACACATCTCAGCGGTATGTGAAATCTCTAATTTCTGCTATCTGTCCTCAGAGCAACAGCACAGACAGCAGTAGTAAAGTAATCTATCTCAGGATGCAGGATCAGGTCTTAAAATGTCTCAAATCTGTCCCTCACGCAGTCAGCTACCTCTCCCTACACTAACCCAAGGAGCATGTGACTGCAGCACTGTGACTCCAGCTTATAAAGAGGCTGGGTCACATGATGCACTGGCCAATCACAGCCATGCCATTAGTAGGCATGGCTGTGATGGCTTCTAAGGGCAAACCAGTGAAACGCTTGTTGATTGGCTGCCCTGCAGCTTCTCAACACGTGGAGTAAAATAGCAGAACCCCGGACCGAACCCGAACGATTTTTGAAATGTCCGGGTCCGGGTCCGTGCCACGGACACCCTAAAGTTTGGTACGGACCCGAACGTTACAGTCCGGGTTCGCTCAACACTATCTGTGAGTCATCCAGCCTGACTTCTAGTAACCCGACTACAGACTCCATACAGTTACCATGAATAAACATAAATTTGCCTGCACTAACACTAGTGGCACACTTGAGGGTACTACACTATTAAAGAGACGAGAGAACCTCACTTATGAGAAACAACTGCAAGCATTAAACGTATTCTCCCTGGAGAAGAGACGCTTGAGAAGACATATGAAAGCAATATACAGTATCTCACAAAAGTGAGTACACCCCTCACATTTTTGTAAATATTTTATTATATCTTTTCATGTGACAACACTGAAGAAATTACACTTTGCTACAATGTAAAGTCGTGAGTCTGCAGCTTGTATAACAGTGTAAATTTGCTGTCCCCTCAAAATAACTCAACACAGTATTTTAACATAATAACGACCCCAAACTCACCTCCAGGATGACCACTGCCTTGCTAAAGAAGCTGAGGGTAAAGATGATGGACTGAGCAATCTTGTCCAAATTAGCCATTTTCCCTCCCCAGTGTCATGTGACTCATTAGTGTTACAAGGTGAATGGGAAACCGGTGTGTTAAATTTGGTGTTATCTCTCTCACTCTCTCATACTGGTCACTGGAAGTTCAACATTATATTATTATTATACAGGATTTACAGTATCTCACAAAAGTGAGTACACCCCTCACATTTTTGTAAATATTTTATTATATCTTTTCATGTGACAACACTGAAGAAATGACACTTTGCTACAATGTAAAGTAGTGAGTGTACAGCTTGTATAATAGTGTAAATTTGCTGTTCCCTCAAAATAACTCAACACAGTATTCTAACATAATAACAACCCCAAACACACCTCCAGGATGACCATTGCCATGCTAAAGAAGCTGAGGGTAAAGATGATGGCCTGACCAATCATGTCTCCAGACCTAAACTCTATTGAGCATCTGTGGGGCATCCTCAAAAGGAAGGTGGAGGAGCGTAAGGTCTTTTACATCCACCAGCCCTGTGATGCCGTCATGGAGGAAGGGAAGAGGACTCTGGTGGCAACCTGTGAAGCTCTGATGAACTCCATGCCCAAGAGGGTTAAGGCAGTGCTGGAAAAAAATGGTGGCTATCCAAAATATTGAAACTTTGGGACCAATTTGGACATTTTCACTTAGGGGTGTACTCACTTTTGTTGCCAGCGGTTTAGACATTAATAGCTGTGTGTTGAGTTATTTTGAGGGGACAGCAAATTTACACTGTTATACAAGCTGTACACTCACTACTTTACATTGTAGCAAAGTGTCATTTTTCAGTGTTGTCACATGAAAATATGTAATAAAATGTAGCCATGTGCTCCCTTGGGAGTGGCTGGTAGTTGTGGTTCACCTTATAGCTTCACCATATCTCACACATCCGAAGTCACTGAACATACTGGCTCTTGTTTTTGTTTGTTTTATTTGGGGGATTAACTTGGATGGGGAAAAGGGGTGATTGTGGGATGCCCAAAGAATTGGTTATAGGACCTCCTATATACACGACCGCATATACACTCTACTTCCTCCAGCACTTCTCTTGCAGACTATTGCTCCTTCACTTCTCTCCAACACTTCTCTTGCAGACTATTGCTCCTTCGATTCTCTCCAGCACTTCTCTTGCAGACTATTTCTCCTTCACTTCTCTATAGCACTTCACTTAATTTCCTGACCTGAAGGAAAACTTATGAGGCTCACTCAATTCCTTTCTCTTCACCACAGCTAGTGCATGGTGAGGCCTGCACTCTGTCAGCGGGACCTCCGGACCATCCGTTACAGGCCAGGGTCAAAGACCCCTCAAAGTGTAGCTTAGTACATTGGTGCTAGCTGGGCCTTTGATGGACTACAACTTCCAGCCCATCTCTCTTCCAGGTCACACTGACATGCTTTCCTCCCAGTGACACTCCTTCCCCTGACTGGCTCCTGAGACCCCCACAGACTGTCCACTATTCTTCTCCCAGCCTACTCCAGCCTTTCCTCCAGCTCCCAGGATCTGTCATTCACTGACTCCAGAGGATACTTTAAAGGGTTCTCAGTAGCACCTCTGCTGTTCTCTTACTCCCTTGTGCTGCTCCAGGAATCCACTCCACTCCTGGCTGCACCCTAGCCTCCAGGCCTCAAGGGGTCACCCCCCCCCCAGACTGGGGTCTCCCTCCCCGGTAGAGGCCTACACAGCACCTCTGCTACATTCTCCACACTTCCACCTGACTTTTCCTCCCCCCTGCTGGCAGACTGTTGTATTTAAGGAGGCCTGCCCCCCCTGCTAAACCAGACTGTAGATTGGTTGGGGCTCCTTGTCATACATCAGGAAGTGAAACCTCCTCAACCATCCCCCTCTCCAGAGCCTTCTCTGCTCAAAGGGGAGGAAACTCCAAGGGTTGTTCCTTCCTTCCATCTTCAGCCACTCCCTGAGCCACTCCCCAGCCCAGATCAAAACATTCAGGCCTGCACCTACAGTCAGGCCTGACTAAATTTTGCCTCTCCTACCAAAAAGACTGCACAAAAAAAACACCTACACTTTGGGGGCTCTATATAAAATAGTTACAAACATGTGAGGGGTGTACTCACTTTTGTGAGATACTGTACAAACATCTTATTGGTGATACTAGCAGTGGGAAAAAAACGTTTCCATTGCAGGGAGTTTAAAAAGACACCCAGACACGTAATCTTAAACGTAAAATAGTTACAAAAATGTGAGGGGTGTACTCACTTTTGTGAGATACTGCACAAACACCTCATTGGTGATACTAGCATAGGGAAAAAAACTTTTCCATTGCAGGGAGTTTAAAAAAGACACCCGGACACTTAATCTCAAACTGCGTAAGGGGTTCTTTATTGTCAGAACGGGGAAGAAACTCCCTTCCACAAGAGGTGGTGTCAGTGGGCAGTGTCAATAGTTTCAAAAAACTATTGGATAGGCATCTTAATAATCACAACATACAGGCATATGGGAATTATTATTGGCATAAGCTCATGCCCACTCCCACACAGGTTGAACTGGATGGACCGGGGTCTTTATTCAACCTTACCAACTATGTAACTATATGTAGACATGACACAAAATCAGTTCATTAGTGAAGGGCAAATTTGCCCAGGTTCTATTGTCCAAGGGTTCAGCGATTCTAGTTCAAAATTCAGCTTCAAATTACATTGAATTCTACAGTAGTGAATCCTGACCATTTTTAGAGATAATAGGCAAACTACTGTCAAAAAAGGCCAGGTAAGTTGGACACTGCCATGGGGAACATTTACCATTACAACACCAATTTTTTAAATGCAGAGAATATTTTTTGTGGCTTTAAGGGGAACCTTAATCATACTCAAAACCTTTAAATAAGGGGGTGCCATAAAGCTGTACGTGTTTTTGAGACAGTACAATTTTCACAGACAGTCTCTGTGAAAGCACACACTGGCAGCCCATTTTTCTTAGCATATGATAATAGACACACTTTGATTGGCAGATAAGAATTAACCAGTTATTTGCTGTCCATGTTATAACAGATACAGTTATCCTTCTGCTGATCAGTTTTTATTAAGTTCTCATAAAGAATTAAAAGACTACAGACGATACAGCAATATAAAACTGTCCAGCAGCTGGAAATTTTACATTAAAGATAGTTTGTACTAGAGAAAAGCAGTACTTGCAGGGGTTTTCCTACAATAACCTGACATAACAGTATAAACGTGGGCAGCAGCAAAATTATTTTAAATAGCAAGGCTACACTCAGATTTCCTAGAGACAAAATTGGTCAGTATCAGGCCAATTTTCATTAGGGATAATTGGCCAAAATGTACTAGAAAAAAATAGTACAGGAAAGTGTTGTACTACAAAAATTAAAGCGGAGGTCCGAGGGCTAAAAAAAAAATTAAAAGTCAGCAGCTACACATACAGTAGCTGCTGACTTTTAATATTAGGACACTTACCTGTCCTGGAGTCCAGCGATGTCGGCACCCGCCGCCGATCTTCGGATCGGGGGACGGGTCCAGCCGCCTCCATCGCGGGTAAGGGAACCCGGACATGTAAGCAGTACAACTTCACGCCGGGCACCTTACCGCGCATGCGCGAGCTCTGCCACGCTCTGCTACTGGCCAGGCGGCCAGAAGCAGAGCGAGCAGGGAGGAGGGAGCCGGGCTGCTGACGTCAGTGGCCGCGTCCGCCGGCCAGAGCTCCCGGATGTGTGGAAAAGGACACCTGTCTAAAGACAGGTGTCCTCTTCCCCCTCCCCCCCGAAAGGTGCCAAATGTGACACCTGAGGGGGGGTGGAATCCAACCAGCGGAAGTTCCACTTTAGGGTGGAACTCCGCTTTAAGAGACTGCAGAAAGTTTTCCATGTCACATAGGCTTTTTTAGAGGAGTTTAGAGGCAGGGAACAAACCCAGAGCCAGTGCATTCTGAAGAGGAGCATTTAAGTTCTAAAAATGCCTCAACACAGCTAAACGCAGCTAAATGTGCATAGCCAAGTTTAGCCACGTTTAGGCACGTCGAGTGTTTATAAGCGCTAATGCACAATTTTGGACACTGGCAACATCTGCATACTGGAAATTCCTGTATGTTTAGTTCTCAGTGTCCTCTGAGCCTTGTGGATGTCCTGTGAGCTATTTCCAAGCAACATGGCAAACGACATTGAACAGACTGTCTTACTTCAGTACAATGATAGGATCAGAAAATCCAAATTGTGGACTGATATAATATACCATCTGACACCAAACTGGGATAGCATGAAGAGAAGTAAGTGCATATATGCATTTGTAAAATAGGTTTGTTACTTTTTTACTGAATATGACAGTAATTTGAAAAAATATTCATACCCCTTGAAAATGTCCACGCTTTGTCATGTTACAACCAAAAACATAAATGTATTTTATTGGGACTTTATATGATAGACCAACACAAATGATAAATGGTTTTCAAATTTTTTTACAAATAAATATGTAAATAGTATGGCGTGCATTTGTTTTCAGCCCCCGAGTCAATACTTTGTAGAACCACCTTTCACTGCAATTACAGCTGCAAGTCTTTTTGGGGATGTCTCTACCAGCTTTGCACATCTAGAGAGTGACATTTTTGCCCATTCTTTGCAAAATAGCTCAAACTCTGTAATATTGGATGGAGAGCGTCTATGAACAGCAATTTTCAAGTCTTGCCACAGATTCTCAATTGGATTTAGGTCTGTACTTTTACTTTGACTTTAACACATGAATATGCTTTGATCTAAATTATTCCTGTGTAGCTCTGGCTGTATGTTTATGGTTGTTGTCCCGCTGGAAGGTGAACCTCCACCCCAGTCTCAAGTCTTTTGCAGACTCTAACTGCTTTTCTTCTATGATTGCCCTGTATTTGGCTCCATCCATCTTCCCATCAACTCTGACTAGCTTCCCTGTCCCTGCTGAAGAAAAGCATCCCCACAACATGATGCTGCCACCACCATGTTTCATGGTGGGGATGGTGTGTTCAGGATGATGTTCAATGTTAGTTTTCCACCGCATATAGAGTTTTGCTTTTAGGCCAAAAAATTCAATTTTGGTCTCATCTGACCACTGCACCTTCTTCCCCATGTTTGCTGTCTCCCCCACATGGCTTCTCACAAACTGCAAACGGGACTTCTTATGGCTTTCTTTCAGCAATTTCTTTCTTCTTGCCACTCTTCCATTAAGGTCAGATTTGTGGAGCACACAATTAATAGTAGTCCTTTGGACAGACTCTCCCACCTGAGCTGTGGATCTCTGCAGCCCCTCCAGAGTTACTATGGGCCCCTTGGCTGCTTCTCAGAATAATGCCCGCCCTGTCAGTTTAGGTGGACGGCCATGTCTTGGTAGGTTTGCAGTTGTGCCATAATCTTTCCATTTTTAGATGATGGATTGAACAGTGCTCTGTGAGATGTTCAAAGCTTGGGAAATTTTTTATAGCTCTGCTTTAAACTTCTCCACAACTTTATCCCTGACCTGGCTGGAGTGTTCCTTGGCCTTCCTGATGCAGTTTGTTTACAGATGCTCTCTACCAAACCTCTGAGGGCTTCACAGAACAGTTGTATTTATAATGAGAGTAAATTACACACAGGTGGACTCTATTTACTAATTAGGTGACTTCTGAAGGCAATTGGTTCCACTATATTTTAGTTAGGGGTATCAGAGTAAGGGTGGGGCTGAATGAAATGAACAAATGTACGCCACACTTTTCAGATATTTATTTGCAACAAATTTGAAAAACATTTCTAATTTTCCTTCCACTTCACATTTATGTGGCACTTTGTGTTGGTCTATCATATAAAATCTCAATAAAATGCATTTATGTTTTTGGTTGTAACATGACAAAATGTGGAAAATTTTAAGGGGTATGAATACTTTTTCAAGGCGTTGTATGTAGTGCTTACTCCCATATGAGCCATTAGAAAACTGGAAATTTGCCCAGGCTCTTCCCTAGTGGATTGCCCAGCAGCCAGGCATACAATCTCATCCACACGTTTGCTCTATAACCAGTCTAGGGGTGTTGTTTTGTTGATTTTTATTTTTGGAGAGCTTGGATAAGGTTGAGGGAAGTGAGTGGGATACTCCAAAAACAGAAACTCTGTACAGGTTGAGGACAATGAATTCCTTGGCTTTGGAATAGAAGCAGTTAAATGCAAATTTCCTTCTTCAGAGCACCAAGATCAGAGTTCTATAACAGTGTCCTCTTCAGGACACCAGCCGATGTCCCCTTTAACAAACACATAGCTGGCTCTTTAGCACAAGAGGGGTGGCAGCAGCCCAAAAGTCTCTAAGATCTCACACAGCAGCCTGTACTCACAAAATGTTCAGGGACAGTTGGCTGCCTTCTTCCAAATTCCAAGCAACACCTCTCTACAGTGATACCAGTCCAGATTTTTAGCAGACAGCCCCTCAGTCAGCTCTCTGTAGCTTCAGCATCCAGGCCCTCAGGTTGTCCACCTGAAGCCCCACAAACAGCAAGTACATAACAACATTGCCCTGGAGGGCAGCCACCATCCAGGCTGGACTGATCCTCTCTAGGAAAAGACCCAGAAGCCCAGTCTCTCAGAGTATTTGTGCAGTTTCCAGGCAGTATTCAGGGCCCTGCTCGCTGGGTTTGGCCAGGGCTGCATAAATATTCATTCTGCCATCTGCAAAGCTCCGCACCATTGTTCCAGGAAATTCTCACAGGTCTCTGGAAATCAGAGGAAGCTATCAGACTGACAGCAGCTGAGAAAACCTAACTGACAGCTCTCGCCCACCTGAGGACCCACGATCAGCAAGTACATGGTAGCATTGCACTGGAGGGCAGCTGCCCTCCAGGCTGGACTGATCCTCTCCAGGAAAAGACCCAGAAGTCCAGTCTCTCAAAGCATTTATGCAGTTTCCACGCAGTATTCAGGGCCTTGCTCCCTGGGTTTGGCCAGGGCTGCATAAATATTCATACTGCCATCTTCAAACCTCAGCTCCATTGTTCCAGAGAACTGGAAAGCAGAGACTGGCAGCAGCTGAGAAAACCTAACTGACCTAATTAATCAGCTGCACTGGTTACAGTGAAGCAAGCTAAATGTACCTGACAAAAACACATCCAGCTCCACTAAAGACAGTGAGCCAGCACTAAATCTAACTAATCCTACCACTTGTCTAGGAGGGTGCTACACATATTATCTCTTCTTTTTCCCTTCTTTTATTTTTTAGTAAAAAAATGTCAAACATGTTGGAAGTCTTTGCAGACCAGGTGAGACGTGACCTCACTGAAGAGGAGAAGGCAGCACATAGCGGGACACTAGCTACCAAAAGAAACTTGCCTTTCGCCGACTAACAATGATGTCCAACAACAGACACATAAGTATACATTTTGAATATAATATTTTTTCATAGTTATCATTTTTTTTAAATATCCTAATATTTTTCTTAAGAAATTATTTTAAAATTATTGTAATTTGCTCTACATTTTTTTTTATGGGATTATGTATTTTAATATCTTTTTCTCTTTTCAGGACAACATCCAACTTGGGCACAGAGGAGATGGAGGAAGAGGGAGGTGGGAAAGAGCAGTTGGAGTCTTCTGTGGCAATGGTCACTGCCTCTGCAAGCAATAGTGCTCAACTGTCACCACAAGCAACACCTAAAAGCAGTGATGTGTCACAATCTCAGGTATCTATCTATCTATCTATCTATCTATCTATCTATCTATCTATCTATCTATCTATCTATCTATCTATCTTCCATGAATGTTTGGTGTTTGTCTTTCTTTACAGGATGTTGAAAAGTGACACATACACTTCCATCAGAGGACATGGATTTAGGCAGCATCAGAGTGGCCAGAATGACCTCACAAACTGAGAAGAGTATTGTGTCATTGCTGCAGGAAATGCAGCAGACAAGGTGTAATGTGGGTGCATCTTTGGATCCAAGCAACCCACACATCAGCTTCTGTTGCCACATGTACCATGTACATTGGTGGAGACCTTGAAAAGCAGTGCATGGGTAGCACGTATGCTGTTGCCATGCAGTACCATGCTAAACAAAAATGGGGTGGCGGGCCACCCCCAAGCTATTCAAGCACTGCTTTTCAAGGTCATCTCATGTACCCCAGGACCTTAGCAGTACCATATTCTCCCTCATACCATTATCACTCTCCTCAACACCTGCCACCACTTATGCATTCCTACATATAACCTTCTGCTCCCTCCTTCCATCACTCCCAATCCCCACAGGATTTTCCTCCTCCACGTCTGCCCCCACCTAGCCATTCCCATAGACATTTATCTGCTCCCTTCTTCTATGGCCCCCAATCCCCATGTGATTTTCTTCCTCCACGCCTGCCTCCAACTACCCATTCCTATCTAGTTCCCTCCTTCAATGGTCCCCAACCTCCACGAGGATCCCAAGGGGATAGTTCCTCATATCTCCCTCTCCTTTTTTTTAATTTTTACACCTTTTCCTCTCTTTTGCCTATTCTTCCTTGGGCAATTTCCTTAAAAGTTTCAAGTTACAGTTTCAAAAATATTTTTTTTGCAAAATGCAAAATGCATACTGTTGCTTTGTTTCCCCTACATTTTGTATAAAATGTTTCTGCAAAAATTTGGATAATTTTTATGTGTGGGATTAACCTATACAGAAACCAACACGGACTGTATATTTTTGCCCCACACAGAGGAAAAGGACACAGTTTTTCCTCTGTGTGGGGTAAACATATACGGACACCAAAGTGGATTGTATGCTTTACCTCCCACAGAATGTGTACATGGATAATGGCTACTTTTCTGCACGCATTAAAAAATATATATGGTACCAGTGGTGGCTGGTGCCTACTATTTTTGGGGGGGTGGCACAACCAACACTACCCCCCGGAGACAGGCGGCGCAGATCACCCGCCAACACCACCAGCCCCCCCCCCCACCCCTGCGGGAGACTCACTCACCATAACGACCACCCTCCCATGGGAGACAGGAGGCGGAGCTCACCCGCCACCACCACCACCACCCCCGTGGGAGACAGGCGGCAGATCCCCCGCCAACACCACCCCCCAAGCCAACCCCCCCCGCGAGACAGGCGGCGGGGAGTGCCTTACCTTTTGGAGGCATGGAGGAGGCACAAAGGCAGGGAGGAGGAAGAGCAGGTGCCACTGCAGCCAGCACACAGACATTCTCCTTCCAGCCAATTGGAATCCAGAATTGTGTCCTGAGACAGGATTGGCCGGGGGGGGCTTCCTCTTACAGACACA
>BLSH010450856.1:37664-53628 GCA_018402905.1 Glandirana rugosa | reverse complement strand
CCCCCCCCCCCCCCCCCCCCCCCCCCCCCCCCCCCCCCCCCCCCCCCCCCCCCCCCCCCCCCCCCCCCCCCCATGACCTGGGCTGTAGCAATGGGATTAAAACTGGATACTTACAGGAGAGGACCCTCCCGTCTGGGAGAGATACTGAGGCACATCTCACCACCTAACCAAGAAGTCAAGCAGATGCTAAAACGTATGATGCAGCAAGGGGTGATTGAAAAGAGTAAGAGTCCATGGGTAAGGGTAGTTACAACTGTCTTGGTGAGGAAGAAGGGTGAGGCTCTCTGCTTTTGTGTGGAGTATAGGTGTCTGTGATACCTATCCTCTTCCACAGATTAAGGAATCCTACACTACCTTAGGACAGACCAAACTTTTATCCAAACTCAATCTCCACAGCTGATATTGGCAGAACCCTGTTGCCTGGGCAGACCAGCCACTCCCATGGTGCAGTACAGGTTTCAGGTTGAATAGCATGCCTGCCACATTTCAAAGGATGATGGAAAACTGCCTTAGGGAAATCAAACTGGATAGTATTCTGATCTATCAGATGATGTAGTGTTTTTTCTGGCACATTAAAGGACTTACTTCTGCACTTATATGCTGTGTTAGCTTGGCTGCACAAGTATAGGCTGAAGCTCAAACCCAAGAAGTGCCATCTATTCAAACTCAAAACCAAGTTCTTAGGAAATGTTATATCCAGACAAGGCACAAGCTCCAATCCTGAGAAAGTAAAGACCATGCAGGAATGGAGGCCCCCAACATTCGTGACCAGGATATTATCAATGCTTTATCAAGCACTATGTCCATCACTCTGTCCCAATTCAAAAGACCCTACATGGAGTAGGCCAGAAAGGCGGATGAATGAAACTGTACTGAAGATCGGAAAAACGGGAGGCTTTTGACTTCTTCAAGCAGCAGATAATGTTGGCTCCCATGTTGACATTTGCTAAATTCTCTTTTCCATACTGGCTAAGAACTGATGCCAGTACCCAGGGGGCCATACTATCATTAGACAGCCAGGAGAAAGCTTACATGAAATAATCATAATAAATTCTGCACTTACCTTTCACCCCTTAAACAGTGTCTAATGAGTTCTTGTGTGCACTGTATATCATAAGGATAAAATATATGTACAACCAAAAAAAATGCAGTGTTCTGTGGTATTATCTACAATATTTTAAGGTGCAAAGTGACTAAATAAACAAGTTGTTTACTCATCATTTTACTTAAAGTGATTGTTAAACTTGTATAAAATGCTCCCATCCCCTCTGTATTATAACAATAAGTTCTCATGTGTCTGTGTTATATCACATATATGCTTATCTGTACTGATAACACAGCGTCTACCTACGATCAGTTGCCTTCTCTCTCCTTTCTTCTGCCAGCTGAGAATTCCAAGGGGGGAGCGAGCACTGCAGCTGACATCAGCCGAGGAGAGACAGAGCTGAGGAGTCACATGACCGCAGGAAGACGGTGTGTTATCAGTACAGATAAGCATATTATGATATAACACAGACACAGGGGAAATTCTTGTTCTAATACAGAGGGGATGGGGGCTTTTCATGTTAAGTATGAGAGCAGCAGGAACGGGGCTGACATGAGCAGACGCTCAGAGAGGGGAGGGGGGAGAGGAGGGAGGGAGAGAACACAGGAGGCACAGAGCAGGGCTGCAGATGATGGAGGCATGTACTGACTCTGGTGTCAGTGCTCTGCAGCCATGATATTTCTGAGTCAGCGTACAGGGGGAAGGCAGAACCAGGCAGGATCAGACAGGTATTACAGGTGACACAGCACAAACACTGTGCTGTATAACATGCTTTAAGTGACCAGGATCTGTTTTGTTTTTCTTGGGGTTAACAAACGCTTTAATAAAAATGAAGTGCAAAAAGGTGTTTAGTCTATCCACTAAAAATCAAAGAGTGAAATGTCCCCCATAAGGTGATTCTGATTTCATAGATTTGGAAGTGGAAACAATGCCTGCCTGATATTTAATGGTTTGTTAAAGATCAGTCATGAGTTGGAAGAGTCAGACTTTGACTTTTAACCTGGAAACAGTGCTAGTCCAACATATTAAAAAAGACAAGAGACTGCCCAAAGTAGGTGTCCTTTTGCTGGAAAACCAAGATCCTTCAAAAGAGGACATAGATGTTGGTCCATATTCAAGAGGGGTAAATATCCCTTGACAATACTTACTATATTACCATATTCCCATTTAATAGCAGTCACAAAGGTGGTACACTGTCATAGCTGTTTCAATCTATCACCATACAATTTGTAATGCGTATCTGGTGCAGTCCATGTGACCAAACCAAGCATATAGAAAGGGTATACTGCGTCAACCAAGAAAGTCACATAAGTGGAAAACTACGGTTGAGTAACAAACACAGCTCTTTTTAGAAATTCGCACACTCCAAAAATAGCAATACGTTTTGCTTTCACTAACCAGTCGTTAAAAAATAAAAAGACAACATTGTCTAGAGTCAGGATTCGCAGCTGTGCACACACCCATACACACAGCCAATCACTCTCATTAAGCACTGATGATGGAATCCAGGGGTAGAAGTTGCACAAATCCTAAGCTGAGGTAATTAGATGCAAGGCTCAAGGCAGGCAATTATAAGCAAACTTTTAACAACTTACTGCTGTTCAGAACTCCAAGCTGATCATTGTAAGCACCCCTGCCAGTGTTACAGGTTCATCTCTTCCCTTTAAACTGATGCATCTGGAAGAGAGCGTGTTCTTTTGAAAAACAACAAACTTACTGGCCAGTTCACCTGATAAAAATAGAAGAAAGAAAGCCTAAAAAAAAACCTAATGCAGCCATCACTAAGGATGGGTTTGGGCGTGTTCGGAACCGAATGAGCCCATTCCCGACAGGAAGCTGACACTGCAAGCAGCTAATCACAGGCAGTGAGAAATTTCCCGATCTCTGCAGCCGTGGATCAATAAATGTCTCACTACCTGTGATTCGGCTTCCTGGTGGGATCGGGCAAGTTCGGTTTCGAACACGCCTGAGCTCATCCTTAGCCATCACGTCTAAGAATTGGTGAGCTGCAATATAATAAATGTTGTTTTTGGGTTTAACCACTTGCTGACCAGGCCATAAACGAAAGAGGGCTACAGCACGGAAGGGCACCAATGGACAACCCCGCAGAATCGCGATCCCCCAGACCTGGTGTGTCACGGATCGAGGTCAATAACAGAGGCCCTTTACCATGTGATCACTCCATCTAATGGACAGAGTGATCACTTGTAAACAAACCGGAGCATGTCCAGTTCGGCTTCTCCCCTCTTCTCACACAGATCATACAGCATGTTAAGGGGAGGAGGAAGCAGGTGCAGCAGCGCTGTGGGCTGGATCTGAAGTGCCCACAGCACTGATCTGTGCCTAACCCTGGCTCACCCAGTCCTGGCTCATCCATCCCTGGCTCACGCAAATACCTGGCTCATCCATCTGTGGCTCACCCATCCCTGGCTCACCTAATACCTGGCTCATCCATCCATGGCTCACCCATCTCTGGCTCATCCATCCCTTGCTCACCCATCCCTGGCTTATCCATCCCTGGCTCACCCAATACCTGGCTCATCCATCTCTGGCCCGTCCATCCCTGGCTATTCCTTCCCTGGCTCATCCAATACCTGGCTCATCCATCCCTGGCTCACCCGTCCCTGGCTCATCCATCCCTGGCTCACCCAATACCTGGCTTATCCATCCCTGGCTCACCCAATACCTGCTCATCCTTCCCTTGCTCACCCATCCCTGGCTTATCTATCCCTGGCTCACCCAATACCTGGCTCATCCATCCATGGCTCACCCATCCCTGGCTCATCCATCCCTGGCTTATCCATCCCTGGCTCACTCAATACCTGGCTCATTCATCCCTGGCTCATCCATGCCTGGCTCACCCATCCCTGGCTCATCCATCCCTGGCTCATCCATCCCTAGCTCACCCATCCATGACTCACCCATCTCTCGCTCATCCATCCCTGGCTCATCCTGGCTCACCCATCCATGGCTCTTCCATCCCAGGCTCACCCATCCCTATCTCAACCATCAGTGGCTCACCGAATCCCTGACTCACAAAATCCCTGGCTTATCCATCCCTGGCTCATCCATCCATCCCTGTCTCATCCATCCATACCTGGCTCATCCTTCCCTGGCTCATTCATCCCTGGCTCATCCATGCTCCATCCCTGGCTCATCCATCCCTGGCTCATCCAGGCTCCATCCCTGGCTCATCCATCCACATTCATGCTCATCCATGCTCCATCCCTGGCTCATCTGTCCACATCCATGATCCATCCCTGGCTCATCCGTCCACATCCATGCTCCTTCCCTGGCTCATCTGTCCACATCCATGCTCCATCCCTGGCTCTTTTGTCCATATCCATGCTCCTTCCCTGGCTCATCCATCCACATCCATGCTCCATCCCTGGCTCATTCATCCACATCCATGATCCATCCCTGGCTCATCCATCCACACCCATGCCACTACAGTGGCCATCAGTGCCTCACAAGTGTGTAATAGGTAGTCAAATTAGATTTGAAATATATGTCCCTAGAATGCCTGATGGTGCTCACTGCATGTTGGGCCTCTGTATATGGCCAGGATATGTAAAAGTCTCACACATGTGGTATCCCCATACTCAGGAGGAGTAGCAGAATGTATTTTGGTGTGTAATTTTTGCTATGTACATGCTATGTGTTAGAAATATCTTAAAAATGGACAACTTTGTGTAAGAAAAAATATGTTTTAATTTTCTTTCCACATTTTCCAAAAACTTGTGGAAAAAAATGACATGTTTAAAAGACTCACAATGCCTCATTAGAATATACGTTGGGGTGTTTACTTTCCAAAATGGGGTAATTTTTGGGCGTTTCCATTGTCCTAATGCTCCAGGGCCTTCAAAAGTGTAAGAGGTAGTCAAGAAATTATATGTGTAATTTATGCTCCTAGAACGCCTGACGGTGCTTCCTGCATGTCTCACACATGTGGTATCGCCATACTCAGGAGGAGTAGTAGAATGTGTTTTGGGGTGTAGTTGCAAGAATGCATATGCAGTGTGTGAGAAATAACCTGTTATTATGACAATTTTATGAAAAAAAATCTTCATTTTGCAAAGAATTGTGGGAAACAAATTAAAACTTCAAAAAACTCACCATGCCTTTTACTAAATGGCTTGGACTGTCTACGTTCTAAAAAGGGGTCACTTGGGGGGTATTTGTACTTTCCTGGCATGTTAGGGTCTCAAGAAATGAGATAGGCCATCAGTACATCAGGTGTGATCAATTTTCATTGATTGGCACCATAGCTTGTAGACTATAACTTTCACAAAGACCAAATAATATACACTAATTTGGGTTATTTTTACCAAAGATGTGTAAGGCTACTTTCATACTGAAGCGGTAGCCGCGGTCGCGGTAAAACTCCGCTAGTTTTAGCAGAGTTTTACCAGTGATATGGCTCCGCTATGTGGCCGGGAGTGCCGCGCTTTTAACCCCCCACAAGGGGCTAAAAAGGGGTTAAAAGTGCTGGCGCTCCACGCTACTGTGGCGGTGTGCAGCCGCTTCGGAAGCGCTTGCCATTCAATTCAATGGCAGGGGCGGTAGAGGAGTGGTATATACATCGCTCCCCTCACAGCCCCGAAGATGCTGCTTGCAGGACTTTTTGGAATGTCCCACAAGCGCACCGCCCCAGTGTGAAAGCACTCAGGGCTTTCACATTGGGGTGGATTGGGGTGGATTTATTTCTAAATAGCGTCTGTAAAGCGCCTCAGTGTGAAAGGAGCCTAACAGTATAAATTTTGGTCAAAATGTATGAAGAAAAATTACTAATTTGCAAAATTTTATAACAGAAACCAAGAAAAATGTATTTTTTTAGAAACTTTTTGGTCTTTTTTCATTTATAGGGCAAAAAATAAAAAAACCCAGTGGTGATTAAATAGCACCAAAAGAAATCTCTATTTGTGTGAAAAAAGGACAAACATTTCATATGGGTACAGTGTTGCATGACTGAGTAATTGTCATTCAAAGTGTGAGAGCGCTAAAAGCTGAAAATTGGTCTGGTTAGGAAGGGGGTTTAAGTGCCCAGTGGGCAAGAGGTTAATATCACTTTAAGGTTAAGAATGTATTTGAGATAACCCAACTAATAAATATATGCAATTCTACATAGTGTTCTAATATCAGTGCATTAACATTCTGCATTTCAGTAGGTAACATAAACAGAAGAATAATCTCTTTTAAATTTGCTATTTTCAAGATGTCCACTAGAGTGTATAGATGGGATTCGTACCTCCATAGTTATAAGAATCTGCTATATGCAGTCTCATGTAACCACTTAGAAACAGCTTGAACATGCTGCCAAGATGGCAATGATTCCATACCGATTAGGCAAACCACTGATCTATGCTGTTTGTTGATCAACTGCCTTAGTTTGCATGAGGTTGAGAAGACAGTTGTTTATAACAATCGAAGCTGAGCTCAGCAAATATTATAAATATTATTCATGCTTTATTTAATTGTTGCATAATTAATTTTATAAGATCATTATATATGCACACAAGCAGTTGTCATACATAGTCAGTTGTTGGGCAATTTTAGTTGCTATTGGATGCATCAAGGCACAATGTGATGGGTGGGGGATGAACCCTTTAGAAACACTCTGTCATTTTATCCACAATGGGCAAAGAGACAGTTGGATAATACTTAACTTTAGTATTGCATCAAGTTGAAAAAAACACCATCAAGTTCAAATAGAACATATACAACAGAACCCTATGCCCACATTTGATCCAGAGGAAGGCGAGAAACCCCTATGAAGCATGGTCCAATTTGCTCCAAGAGGGGAAAAAAAAGATAATCGAATATTCCCTGGTTTAAAGAACTCTGCTGTTTTTACTTATACATGATAATATCCAGTTAGGGACGGTTCACACTTGAGCTCCGACTTCGCGGCCTGTTCACATCTAGGCGACTTGTCAGGCGACTTGAGTTGCCTGACAAGTCGTCTCAATGCTGTGCAATGGAACCATTCTAATAGGAGCGAATCGCTTCGCTCCGCCTTAGAAAAATCGTTCCTGCACTATTTTCAGGGCGATCTCAGCACGGCTTGCATTGACTTCCATGATAGAAGTCTCCTCACAAGCCGTGTTGAGGTCGCCTCGAGCGGGGCGACTTGCTTCGCCCTGGCAAGTCGCGCCACTTAAGTGTGAACCGGCCCTTAGATTAATTTAGAAATGCATCCCGCTTTTTTTAAACAGTTAACTGAGTTGGCTAGAGCCAGTTCTTGAGGAAGCCATTGTCACATTTCACGGCTCTCACTCTGGTACTCCATTCACAGCTGATCGTGTCGTTTTCAGGCAGAAAGTTGTGAGATTTTACATTGATTTTTACCATAGAGGTCAAAAGGTCACCAATGTAAAAAGCAGAAAAACGCCCAAATCTGACTAAATAAATACTTCCAGAACTAGTTTGAGCTTCAGGCGTTTTCAGGCTTTTGGCTTCAGGCATTTTGGAGTGAAGATGTGAACCATCTCCATAGAGAATCATTGATTTTTTCCCCTCCAGCGTTTTGTAGCTTCAGGCTTCAAGCTATAAAATGCTCAGGTGTGAATGGGGCCTGAAGAAGCCTCTCTGTATGTGGAGATTAAACCTCATTTACTCCAGACACAAAGAATTCTCCCTTGCCCTTTGCAATGGTCTTAAAGAGGTTTTTCAGTCAGTATTGTAGCTGCTGACTTTAAGAAAAGGACACTTACCTGTCCAGAAACCCAGTACTGTCCTCGCCTGGGCCAGTTCTATACCAGTTTTCAGATCCCTGGCGCCGGCATGTTTACTGTGCAAAGCCGGCTGTGACTCCTTGCGGGTTCACAATCAGCTCCCAACCGCACAGGCGCAAACTGCGCTGCACACTGTGAATGGTTCCGCAGCCACCTTGTCCCAGGAAGATTCGGTCAGGCAGAGAAGGAGACAAAATTCTGCTGGGATCACCTAGGCAATTCCAGGATAAGTGGGTGCAGGTACCTGCCAGAAATAGGTGCCAGCTACCCCCCAAAAATGTTGTTGTTTTTTTTTTTCATTTTTGGCAGAGGAGGGAGAAAGGACTATTTATTTATTCACACATGTTGATCATATCATATCATTCCCTTAAAAGGATTTAAGCTCAAGGTTTCTTACTTCATACGTTCTATACATTAGGATAAAAAAAAACCCCAATACTTACCTGAGCCCCATCTCAATCCAGCGATGTGCACTATAACCTTTGCTCTCCCGGGACTCTGCCTCTGTCAATCACAGTCTCTCAATCACTCTGTCAATCTGTCAAGCCACGGCTCTGTCTGTGAATGGACATGAAGTGCCGCAGCTCAGGAGCAAGGCTGCTTGGGTGCCCCCATTGCAAGCTGCTTGCTCTGGGGGCACTTGGCAGGAGGAAGGGGCTAGGAGCATTGGCGGGTAACCAAAAAAGAGGAGAATCTAGGCTGCTCTGTGCAAAACCACTGCACAGAGCAGGTAAGTAGGACATGTTTGTTATAAAAAAAACATAAAAAGCCTTTAACCACTTGCGGACCAGCCGCCATCATTTGACGGCGGCAGGTCGGCTCTCCTGCGCAATTCGCCGTAGCTGCAGTGGTACTTGAACAGGAGATAGTGGGGAGCGTGCCCGAGGGTCGGACGGACTCGATGTCTGCCGGCGACCCACGATAACCTACTACAGAGGCAGAATGGGATTCCACCAATGTAAACAAGGCGGATGCCTGTTCTGTCAGGGGACACGGCACAGATCTGCTGTAAATCGGGAACAGTTAGATTTATCATGTCTCTGGCAGCCCAGCCCCCACGCAGTTAGGACCCACCCAGGGAACACACTTAACGCCTTGATCACCCCCTAGCATTTAACCCCTTCCCTGCCAGTGACATTAATACAGTAATCGTGGCTATTTTTAGCTCTGATCGCTGTATAAATGTCATTGGTCCCAAAAATGTCAAAAGTGTCCGACCTGTCCGCCGCAATGTTGCAGTCCCAAAAAAAATCATAGATCGCCGCCATTACTAGTAAACAGAAAAATAATAATAAAAATGTCAAATCTATTCCCATAGTTTAGACGTGATAACTTTTGCACAACCCAATCAATATACACCTATTGCGATTTTTTTTTACCAAAAATATGTAGAAGAATATATATCGGCCTAAACGGATGAATAAATGTGTTTTTTATATATTTATTTGGATATGTATTATAGCAAAAAGTAAAAAAAAAATTTTTTCAAAATGGTTGCTCTTTGTTTATAGCGCAAAAAAAAAAAAAAAACGCAGAGGTGATGAAGTACCATCAAAAGAAAGCTCTATTTGTGGGAAAAAGAGGACGTCAATTTTGTTTGGGTACAGCGTCACAGGATCGCGCAATTGTCAGTTAAAGTGACGCAGTGCCGTATCACAAAAAGTGCTGTGGTCATTAACCACTTACGGCATTATAGGGCAGTACTTTGCCATGGAATACCGTTGTTATGGTAGCAGATAGTTACCATAACCCCAGTATTGTTAATTTTCAGCGGGCAGTCTGCTTTCAGATAAAAGTGGTCTCTGTGGCGGATTCACTGCGAGATCACTTTTATAGGGGATGGGCCAGGGGCCCCCCTCCTGCCACTTTCCGGTCATCTCCGCTACTTACTGGATCCGTTGGTAGCAGTGGAGATGATCAGGTCTGCTCCCCTCACTGCCTGGATGACGACTGAGGGTAAGATGGCCCCCACTCGGCTCCATGGCATTGAAAGGTGGAAGTGACATCAAACATCACTTCCGCCCAATGCTCTTAAAGGAGAAAAAAAATTCAAGTGACATTTTTTTTCTATAAATTGCATTTTAGTGTAAATATGAGATCTGGGGTCTTTTTGGCCCCAGATCTCATATTTAAGAGGTCCTGTCATGCTTTTTTTCTATTACAAGGAATGTTTACATTTTTTTTTTTTAAAAGGACAATGTAAAAATAAAAAATAATAGTAAAATAAATAAGAAAAAAAAAATCAAAGCGCCCTGTCCCGCCAAGCTCACGCGCAAAAGCGAACGCATACATAAGTCCTACCCGCATATGAAAACGGTGTTTAAACCACAAATGTGAGGTATAACCACGATCATGAGAGTGAGTGCAATAATTCTAGCGCTAGACCTCCTCTGTAACTCAAAACTGGTAACCTGCAGACATTTTTAAACTTTGCAGATGGAGATTTTTATGTGCCAAAGTTTGTCGCCATTCCACGAGCGGGTGCAATTTTGAAGCATGACATGTTGGGTATCAATTTACCTGGCGCAACATTATCTTTCACAATATAGAAAAAATTGGGCTAGCGTTACTGTTGTCTTATTTTTTGAATAAAAAAAGGTGAATTTTTTTCCAAAAAATTGCACTTTTAAGACCGCTGCGCAAATACAGTGTGACATAAAGTATTGCAATGACCGCTATTTTATTCTCTGGAGTGTAAGAAAAAAGTATATAATGTTTGGGGGTTCTAAGTGATTTTCTAGCAAAAAAAAAAAATGATTTTAACTTATGAACACCGAATCTCAGAAAGAGGCTCGGTCCTTAAGCGGTTAAGGGGGCAAATCCTTCCGGGTCTGAAGTGGTTAATATCACTTTAAATTCCTCTTCTCTAAGAGGATTACTTTCATTTCAGCCATATTTTCCTCATACTTGAGTTCCCCCATGCCTTTTATCAGATTGTTTGCCTTTCTCTGTGCTCTAGTTTCCCAGCATCCTTTTTGTGAACCAGAGCCTGTAATGCCTTGTACAGGGGAAAGATTATATCTCTGTCTCTCTGGAGTCCATACCTATTTTAATACAAAACATATTTTGCTTGCATTAGAAACTGCAGCTTGACATTGTATGTTCTTAATAAAATCTGATCTAGCAGGACTTTCAGATCCTGCTCGATTATTGACTTTCCAGTTGTACTCCCTCTAGAATGTATGATGCATGCATGTTTTTATTTCCCCAAGTGCATAACTTTACATTTATCAAAACTAAACCTTGTTTAATGCATAGCTGCTCAATCATATAGTGCATTAAGGTCTGTTTGTACGTTGGAGACATCTTGCAAGGAATTTATCTCACTATACACATTTGTGTGACAACCATATCAGTTTTAGGCCACTGGGATTCATTTGAGTCAGTGGCATTACCATAATGGACTGGAGCTCCACCATTTTCTTTTGTACATTATATATACACAGAACTGATGATGGTATTTAAATGATTTGTACGGTGCCTACAATGTCTCTATAAAGTATAACTAAATGCAAAACTTTTTTATTTTTTTAAAAAAAGGATAGAATAAAGGAGGGTCATAAGCTCTGTAAGTTTTTTTTGCTATCTGTGTCCCATTGGGGAGATTTTCCTTCACTTCCTGTCCCATAGCCAAAACATGAAGTGTTGGGAAATCCATCCAAAGTGAGATAATCCCTCATTGTCACCAGTATCCCCAGTGGAAAATGTACTCTCCTTTAAGCTGGATTCACACCAGTGCGGTGCAAATTCCAGCTCCGATTTGCGTGAGAAGGCTCACACAAGGCTGTACAGCGGCTTGTCTCTGTTCTCACACCGCATCAGCTGACCGGGGGGGTGCAGTGAGGAGGGGGGGAAGAATCCTCGTTCAATTCGGAACACACCTGTGAATTAGATGAGTTCCCATTGAACAAAATGGGGCTGTAATTCGCACCGCATTGCACAGAAAATGCACACGTTTTCTGTGCAATGTGGAGTGTGAATGCACCGCACATATGTTACATAGTTAGCGAGGTTGAAAAAAGACACAAGTCCATAAAGTCCAACCTATGTGTGTGCTTTTATGTCAGTATTACATTGTATATCCCTCAATGTTGTGGTCCCTTAGGTGCCCATCTAATAGTTTTTGAAATTATCTATACTCCCAGCAGAAACCACGGCTTGTGGAAGAGAATACCACATCCTCACTGCTCTTACCGCAAAGAACCCTCTATGCAGTTTAAGGTTAAACCGACTTTCTTCTAGCTTTAGTGAATGGTCGTGTGTCTTTGCGTACTCCCTTGCGTGGAATAGTTTTGTCCCTATTATGGGGTCACCAGTACAGTATTTGTACATTGAAATCATATCCCCTCTCAAGCGTCTCTTCTCCAGAGAGAATAAGTTCAGTGTTTGTAATCCCTCCCTCCCTGCGACCTCACCAGAGACTTGTAGAGTGGGAGAATTATTGATTTATCCCTGAAGTTGATCCCTTTCCTGATGCATGCCAACATTTTGTTAGCTTTGCTTGCAGCAGCTTGGCATTGCATGCCACTGCCGAGCCTGTTCTCTACTAGGACCCCAGGTCCTTTTACATCCTAGATTCCCCAGAGGCTCTCCCCCTAGTGAGTAGTTTGTGTTCATGTTCTTGGTACCCAAATGAAATATTTTACATTTTTCTACGTTAAACCTCATTTGCCACTTATCTGCCCATTCCATTCATTTGTTCATATCTCCTTGCAAGATTTCCACATCCTGTGGAGAAATTCTTGCCCTGCTTAGCTTGGTATCATCCGCAAATATTGAGATTGAGCTATTTATCCCGTCCTTCAGATCATTTATGAATAAATTGAATAGGATTGGTCCCAGAACAGAACCTTGGGGAACCCCACTTTCTACACCAGACCATTCTGAGTATTCCCCATTTATCGCAACCCTCTGGACTCGCCCCTGTAACCAGTTTTCAATCCAGGTACTCACCCTTTGATCCATGTTGAGGGACCTTAGTTTGTACAGTAAACGTTTATGGGGAACTGTGTCAAATGCTTTTGCAAAATCCAGATACACCACGTCTACAGGCCTTCGTTTATCTAGATGGCAGCTCACCTCCTCATAGAAGGTTAAGAGATTGGTTTGGCAAGAACGATTCTTCATGAAACCGTGTTGATTACTGCTAATGATACTGTTTCAATTACAATAATCTTGTATATAATCCCTTATTATTCCCTCCAAGAGCTTGCAAATTATTGATGTTAAGCTAACTGGTCTATAGTTCCCAGGGATATATCTTGGTCCTTTTTTATATATTGGTGCTACGTTGGCTTTCCTCCAATCTGCTAGTATTGTACCAGTCAGAAAACTGCTCTTAAAGATTAGGTACAATGGTCTGGCAATTACTTGACTGAGTTCCTTAAGGATCCTCGGGTGCAAGCCATCCGGTCCCGGTGACTTATTAGTGTTAAGTTTTTCAAGTCTATTCCTGATTTTATCCTCAGTCAGCCATGGGGGTGCTTCCTATGACGTGTCGTGAGGACCAACATTGTAGTTTTGGATACTTAAGCCCCCTGTTTCCTTTGTGAATACTGAGGAGAAAAATAAGTTTAACACCTTTGCCATTTCTCCATCCTTTGTAACCAGATTACCTTCATCATTCTTTATGGGGCCAATATGACCTGACCTCCCTCTCTCACTATTTATATACTTAAAGAATTTCTTGGGATTCTTTTTACTCTCCTCAGCTATGTGTCTTTCATGTTTTGTCTTAGCCACCCTGATTGCACACTTACATTCCTTATTGCGTATCTTATAAAGATAGAATGCTGACAGAGACCCCTCAGCCTTTTATTTTTTGAAGGCCTTCTCCTTTGCTTTTATGTGTGCTTTTACATCGGAGTTAAGCCACCCTGGTCTTTTATTAGCTCTTTGAATCTGACACATTGAAAACAACATGATTTCAAGTGTCCTGCGAATTGGATGCAGTGCAAGCCACATTCAATTCGCATAGGTGTGAACCCAGCCTTAATGTTCTGGGGACGACACAAAATTTGGCATTTTCTTTCACTTTCACTTTCGATTATCCTAATGATAAATATGAGAAATAGAAAAGCTGAATCTCCCTAAGGGGGGCCCAGACAACAGTAAAAGCCTGATAGATGTTCTTATCCCTCTGCACTCCATCCAAAACGTAAAAAACATTTGCATTTAGGCAGGGCTGGTGCAAGGATTTTTGACACCCTAGGCGAAACCTCATTTTGCCCCCCTTGGCTCCACCCCTGACTCCACCCTCTTTGCCCTGCCCAGCCTGATCAGCGCCAATCAAATGCAGCCTGATCAGCGCCAATCAAATGCAGCCTATCCAGTGCTCATCAAATACAGCTTCACCAGCGCCAATCAATACAGCCTCACCTGTGCCCATCAAATACAGCCTCACAAGCGCCAATCAATACAGCCTCACCTGTGCCCATCAAATACAGCTTCACCAGCGCCAATCAATACAGCCTCACCTGTGCCCATCAAATACAGCTTCACCAGCGCCAATCAATACAGCCTCACCTGTGTCCATCAAATACAGCTACACCTGTGCCTATCAAATACAGCTTCACCTGTGCCCATCAAATACAGCCTCACTGGAGGTGGGGGTGGAGGTGGGGTATTAGGCAGATCAGTCACTATTTCTATATACATTTGCAAATGGCATGTGATAATACAATCTCATTATCTCAGACAGACAGTGTCAGTTTGTACTCACCACACCAGCTGAGGTGACGGTCTTGGGCTCTGTAAAGTTCAAACAGTACTGCTTTGTATCCCATGACTGACGTGACCCTCTGCTGCCTTGGTGTTCCTCACAACCTCTGCTATACCATGCCTCGGTTGGTGCAGTGACTCCTCCAGGCTCCACCTCACACCAAGACCGGAGGGCCGCTGCCAGGCGCCACGCTATAGCCCGCTCAGCTGCCATGCCAGGAGGATGCAGCTCTGGAGGGGGCGGGGGAGTTCTCCTCTCAAATTCTTGACTGCACTGATGACATGATCGAGGCAGCTGCCAGCCGCGGCTCTCCTCTCTGTTGACATGAATCAGAGCAGCCAGTGACGGATCAGCAGCGGCCAGGCGCCCTAGGCAGCAGTGCACCCTAGGCGGCTGCCTACTCTGCCTAGTGGTAGAGCCGGCCCTGCCTTTAGGTGTGCTTTAAAGTAGAGCTATAGGCAAAACTTTTTTTTCTCATTTTGGATAGAATAAGGGAGATTTATAACCCCTGTTGGTTTATTTTTTTGCCATGTGTGCCCCATTAGAGAGATTTACCTGCACTTCCTGTCCCACAAGGGAGCACTTTCATTGCATAAGATTCAGGCATTGAACACTTTATTAACCTTCACTTGGGACTGTGTTTTATAGACTGTCACTAAAGTGTTATATCTATATATTTCTTTCATATTAAGTGTATTTTTCTGTATATTTCCTGTCCCACTGCCAAAACAGGAAGTGAGAGTAAATCCCTGCAAATTAAGGGAATTCCTTGGGGACCCCAGAACTATTGCCCCCATTGGTAGATTTCTCCTCTATTACTTTTCTGTGGACAATCCAAAATTTGGGATTTACATTTACTTTACTTTTCAATGCTAAAGGTAAACGGGACAAATAGCGAAGGTGACGCTCTCTAACCAGGACACATACAGCAATAAACACTGAAAGGTGTTCTAATCCCTCTCCACTATCCAAAGCTAAAAAAAAAAAAAGTTTTGCCATTAGTTATACTTTAAGAATTGTTTATCCGAGAACAGTGTTAGATAAATATTGCTACTTTATTAATACATGGTTCATTTAGATCAGGCAGTTTTAAGGCAACTTAGATACACCAAAGGTAGGTTTAAAGTGGATGTAAACCCGAAAAAAAAAATGTAGACTAGTTTCACCTACATTTGGGTCATATTTGATTACTGTGTCATAACTACATATATATGTCAGTCCAGGTATTTATAACCAGTCTGAAAGAGAAGGACTTTTTTCTATTCGAGTAATGAGTGTCAACCTAATTGAGAAACACCGTTCTGATCCGTGCCTACTGTATTGTACGATATGAGATGGTCCGTCTTAATAATTAATGTAAAAAAAAAAGCCCAAATGTAGGTGAAATTTGGATGGAAACCACATAGATTCAACGGAATTTTGACGGACTAGATTTACTTGGTACATAATTATTTCATCGTTATA
>BLSH010450855.1:79483-90011 GCA_018402905.1 Glandirana rugosa | reverse complement strand
GTCCCAGATCCAACAGGGCGTAGCTTAGTGACGCACTGGAGTGAGCTGGCTGCTGATGTATCGGACTGTGGAGGCTCAGGACAGATCGGGCAGGCACCAGTCGGATCTGGGACACTCAGTCTGGATGTGGTAACTGGCATATGATTGTACAGTGCTTTTGATTGTTCACATTGTGAGTGAAATTTTAGGGGGATTGCTGGGTTTCAATAAATGCATACAGTTTTACGCTATGTCGGATTCCCGCTCCTTCTTTCTATACATATGAAACACACGAGGGATACCTCCAGTGGAGCTGATTGGAACATCGGAGGCGTTTGAAGGATTGATGTGCCTGACTGAAGGTCTGGGTGTTTCTAACACTACAGATTATTTGAACCCCATGCGATTTACTCACCGGTTTCTGGTGAGTGCATCCCCAAAGGGGACCCGGATTTTACTCACGTGGTGTCTTTTTGGTGGTGGCAAGATATACAATAATATGGTCTACACTGCATGAAGACTACAGCATTGAAAATTCATGAATTTATATTAGCGCTGCTGCAGAGACTGTTCTGTTTTTTATTGTGAATCACATATCTCGTGCATGAGTTATTTACCAGCAGCTGCTTAAGACTGTTGGGACATCGCATTACCATATAGCGCTGAGTAGAGACTTTGGGGCATTGATTAAGTCTTTATCATTATTATTGAAAATGGGATGGGCAAAATAAGTTAGACTAATATGAGATGGACAAATAAAATCAGCATAGGGAGGAAGAAAACAGAATGACAGGACAGAAAACTGGTGACAAATGAGATGAGCACTACTGATACATGATGTGGCACAAAAAAAAATAAAGATATCTGATAAGGTAAGACTAATAAAAAAAAAAAAAAAAAAAGGAAGATCGAAGGAAGCAGCGGCTAAAAAAGCAAAACATAACCAATATGATAAGATAAAGTAAGGTAAAAAAGACAAGCAGCCAAGGGAAGATGTGAAGGAAGATGGGACTGAGAAATGGATTGGAAGGAGGTAAAACTGATGAAGAAAACCAAGATTAAAAAAGTGTTAGCGAGACAGACAAACATGATATGGATTGGTAAGAACTGCAAGACAGAACAAATGAGGCAAGTGGAGAAAGACAGGACTGATTAATGAGCATGTAAAAAGAGATGGTTATCATAGGTGGGGCAGGTTAAAGCTGCCATAGACTATGCAAATTTCTTTTGCTTCCTGATGAGCTGGACGAAAATCTCTACGTGAATGGGACTGTCACCACTCTCCTGCCAGACATTCTTCAAATGAAAAATGAAAACAATAGGTTTCAGTATTTTGACAGCCACTGGTGCCAGCTATCAGAATATACTAGCCGCAGTGGGAAATTCATTCATACATACTGTATAGCGTGGATGGAGGAATCTGTTGCTTTTTTTGTTCAGTCCACGGGCCATCTAATAGTGTATTGTCAGGTTGGGGGCGTGGCCTGGGCAGCGGATGTGTGCTGAGTGAGCTCCGGTCCCTGCACACTCCTGTCTTGTATATCCTGCAGTTTATATGGCTCCAACTGTGGTAATATCACCGCGGCACCTGCCTCTAACATCGGGGGGAATGTCTCCACCGAAAACTGCTAAAGACGCGGCCAGTAAGCTGGCTAAATTCCGGGCACCAGACAAAGATCCGCCGGCCGAAAATGGCACAAACGTCGCCCCTGCAGCGGAACAGACGCTTCAGAGCTAAGAGTGCTGGAGGCAATCTCTCAGTGTCAAGGTAGCCTTACTAACAAGCTGGATGAAGTCAAGATTGACATCTCCTGAATCCGCCAAGACATGTCAGCTCTTAAAGACAGAGCTAAGGAGGCAGAAAACAGAATTTCGACTGCTGAGGACGTGCTTCACCCACCGCAGCACACTACAGATGACATCCAACGACAACTACAAGCCATGTCTGCCAAGCAGGACGACATGGAGAATCGCTTGCATAGGTGTAACCTCCGCTTCATAGGGCTGCCAAAGGCTGCGGAGGGTACGGACCCTGCTGGGTTCCGAGAAGACCATCTCATCACAACATATGGAGGGGAGGCCTTCTTGGTCATGTTTGCAGTCAAACCAGCGCATTGCATCCCGTCCAGACCACCGCTGCAGGGGACTCCCTCGCGGACATTTATAGCCAAGTTTCTCAACTTTAAAGACAGAGACAAGATCCTAAGGCTGACAAGGGAGAAGGGCAACATCCAATACCACAATGTGCACATTGCAGTTTTTCTGGACTTCTCGAACAAAGTTCAGAAGCAGCGCTCGAGATTTCAGGAGGTAAAGAGGAGACTAAGGGCTCTACACCTATAGTATGCCATGCTATACCCAGCGTGGTTGAGAGTGGAGGTGGATGGCCGGGCGCAGTTTTTCGATACCCCTGAAGTTGCAACAGACTGGCTGGATCGGAGGACGGAATGGGCCTGACTACTCCATTAGCACGATGGACAGACACAGGACACTCTGATGGTACATACCCCGTGAGTAACATCCCTTATGTTCTCGGTCAAAATGTTTTTTTTTTTTTTAATTTAAATCCCCCTCTCTTTGACTTTGTCACCTACACTGCAGGGATCTACTGGCTATATACCAAATGGTAAGGCCCACTATGGCATGGTACGCCATTCCTAAACTTATTATATGCTGCGCACTTCCTCCTTCACCACTCCCAAGACTCTGGATGTTGTCCAGGCCCTATACCCCTGTCCGGGCCAATTATTGGCCTGGACAGGGGTATAGGGCAGCATATACCCGGGAGACTTGTATCCGTTGCAAAGAACTATTGCCAAGGAACATATTGGGACCCCTCAAGGACAGCTCACGTTTGCAACAACCACCCCAGAGGAATGATCGCTCCCCTAGTTGGGGGAAATTCTTTAAAATGTACCTTTTTTACAGTTTTCATTCCTCTCCTTTTTCTATATTTGTTTACCGGCTTGACGCTGATCAAGCTGAGTAAAGTAACTGTTAATTTGTTCTTGGTTAAGGGATTTAAGCTCACATCAAGTTGGGGAGATGCAGAGCGGGGAGGGGGGATATTGTTGTTTAAAAGATGTTCACAGTTCCAACATGACTCTTACTTCAAGCAGTCATCTGCATAGAATGCAATTTCTCTTGAGAAACAGATTTACCTGTAGACTACGATGTATACTATATATTACAGTCAGGGCCATAGATAATTTTTTGTCCTGGGGGGGGGGTTCAGCAGCAGGTACCAAGTGCGGTGAAGCTGGGGGGGAGGGGGGTCAGGGGGGAGAACCAACAAGCAGCGATGTGTGGGTCGATGGAGCACACAGCACAGGAGTGAGCATGCTCTGTGTGCCCCATAGCAAGCAGAGTTGTCGTTAAGATTTCACTGACACCCACTGTAGATTGCAAGGGCAGTGTAATTTTAATGTGGTGCAGGATCAGGGCCACCTTTCATATTGATTGGACCCTGGGCAAACATTTTCTTCGCCCCCCCCATTCACATCATGACTGCTCACTGATTGGTTGCCGATTGGTTGCTGGAGGTTAAAGCACATCATTACCACTCACTGATTGGTTGCTGGAGGTTACAGCACATCATCTCACTGCCTGCACACCATGGACTGGGGAGGTGGGGGACTCACCAATAGACAGAAAACTCCTAGAACATGTTATTATTATTATTATCAGCTATGAAAGTAGGGACTGCAATGTGTGTGAAAGAGGCCTTCATGGTGAAAGGTCTACTTTAAACCACAGCAGCTTGTTCTGACTCTCATACATTTGTTGTGTGGATGTATAGCTTGGTTTGAGACTGCATCCCAGTGAAGGTCAACCAATGAGGTTTTTAGTGCCTCAACTGCAGCCCCTCACACACCAAAGGGTTGTGCATATCATTTACTGCCAGGTATACTACGTGAGATGGTCAGAGACTGCAGGCATACAAGAGATGGTCAGAGACTGCAGGCGTAATACAGGAGATAATACAGGAGATGGTCAGAGACTGCAGATGTACTACAGGAGATGGTCGGAGATTGCAGACATAGCACACCAGATGGTCAGAGACTGCAGACATAGTACAGGAGATGGTCAGAGACTGCAGACATAGTACAGGAGATGGTCAGAGACTGCAGACATAGTACAGGAGATGGTCAGAGACCGCAGACATAGTACAGGAGAGGGTCAGAGACTGTAGGTGTACTACAGGAGATGGTCAGAGATTGCACGCATACAAGAGATAGTCAGGGACTGCAAATGTACAAGAGAATGTCAGAGACTGCAGACTTACTACAAGAGATGGTCAGAAACCACAGATGTACTACAGGAGATTGCAGACATAATACAGGAGATGGTCAGAGACTGTAGACATAGTACAGGAGATGATCAGAGACTGCAGACATAGTACAGGAGAGGGTCAGAGACTATAGGCGTACTACAGGAGATGGTCAGAGACTGCAGACTTCTACAGGAGATGGTCAGAGACTGCAGGCGTACAAGAGAGGGTCAGAGACTGCAGGCGTACTACAACAGATGGTCAGAGACTGCAGACATACTAGAGGAGATGGTCAGGGACTGCAGGTGTACAAGAGATTGTCAGAGACTGCAGGTGTACTACAGGGGATGGTCAGAGACTGCAGACGTACTACAGGAGATGGTTAGAGACTGCAGGCATACAAGAGATTATCAGAGACTGCAGGCGTACTACAGGAGATGGTCAGAGACTGCAGACATACTGCAGGAGATGGTCAGAGACTGCAGTTGTACTACAGGAGATGGTCAGAGACCATCCATGTACTGTCTTATCTCCTATCCCTGTACATTGTCTGCTGAACAAGAGGGTGGAGTGATTGGCTGTTAGGGGGATGTGGAGGTCACATGATGGCAGGTCAGGCAGTGGTTGATTGGGGATGGGAAGAGATGACGGAGCACCAAGCTGGGAACCAAGCCGCACAGCTGTAGTCAAACTCCACTTACGCAGGTGCAAGGGGCAGCTGCTTTGTGCCCCACAACAATGACTGGGGCTGGGCCCAGGGCAGCTGCTTCTTTTGCCCCACGTTAAAGAAAGCCTCGTGAGGGAGATGCGTTGCAGGTTTTCAGCACCACATACTAGTGTGAACCAGGGCTTATTATTGCCTTTTCAACACAATTAAAAAAGGGGCAGGGCAGTAAGGGCAGCAAACAGTCCAGCCTGGCTCTGACAGCAATGTTATATGCCTGGCAAACCCTCAGCCCTTTGGCTCTGCAGTCAGCATCACAACATAGCTGACAGAGCCAGGCTGGACTGTCAGTACCAACCAAGCAGTGGAAAATGGTAACCCACTACTTGGGTGATTAGTGAATAATTTTGCCAGTTGCCACAGACTCATTTACCTCAATGGCGGCACAGCAGTGGTGGCAAGTGTTCTGTGATGCTCGTCTCTCAGGCAGCAAGCTAGCTGAAAAGGAAAGAGGGAGGCTCAGCTCCTTAGCAGCAGTACTGCCTCCTTGCATGTTCTCTGCTCCATTTTCCTCCGAAGTCCAAGGCGGAAAGTACAGAGTGTAGAGCCGCCCGCTCCACTGTTCGATCTGTCCGTCGGGAACCCAGCACAGCCTGGTCATAACAGCGTAACGTTAGTGCCTGTGACAGTGTGCCTTACACCCGACCTGCTACATCCACTTCGCCTGCAATACTGACTGCTCTGCTATGCTGTTTGTTGTCGCGGTGCTGGCGCCATGAGAGACGACAGGGCAGAGACACTTTTTATTTTTGGCAGGATGCTCGGGGGGGGGGGGTTTGAACATCCCAAACCCCCCCCCTTTATCTACAGCCCTGATTACAGTACAATTCTGCAGATCCGTATAGAGACACAAGTTCTATTGTCAGAATGCTCCCATGTCTTAAGATGGCCACCATAACATTTCTCACCTGGAATGTCAGGGGCATGAGAAATAGAATTAAAAGAACGGCTGTTCTTTCCTATATCAAAGCTCAGGGAGCAGGTGTTACTGCACTGGTGGAATCACACATTACAGGCCGTTTGCAAATGCAGGGCAGTATCTATCCTAATAAACAAGAGAGCCCCATTTGAACCACTCTCGCTTAAAACAGATCCGCAGGGTCAATACGTGTTCATCTATGCATCTATTAGAGGTAATCCTATGTTAATAATGGCATGTTACATCCCCCCTCCATACTGCTCAGCCATGGTCCGGGAAGGACTGGCTTTCATAGCGCAATATCCATAGGCTCCCGCAGTGTGGATGGGGGACTTCAATATGGTCATGACCCCTGGGCAGGATAGAATGAATACTGCCGGGGACAGCGACTTGTCGCCTGCCCTCACACGATTTGGCGGACTGATGACGGACTTTGCCCTTGTGGACACATTCCACTTCCAAGATGTTTTCATGTCACTCGACTACACACCACACTATGTCTAGGATAGATTTGATCTTCCTCGCTCAAATGCTATTACCTAGGCTTGAGGCAGAGGGTTTTGCATCTAGGCATTTGTCGGATCATGCGCCCTACTAAGTGACTCTTCGGCTATTCGAGAACACCCATGAAAGAACATGGAGATTGAATCCATTTTGGTTATCGTTACTAGAACAACAAATTGACATACCCAAAGAGTTCCAATTCTTTTTTACACAAAACCAAGGCGCCGCCACCATGGGTAATGTGTGGGAAACTTTTCAACTACATGCAAAAGGGATGCTTTCATCCAGGATTAATAGACATAAGTCGAACTCTAAATTAACCCTTCAACAGGCATCAGAACATCTCCTACACCTATAAAATGTTTTTATACAAAATCCCGCTACCCAAAACAGTGCCAATGTCAGAATGCACGCACGTACGGTGGCACAGTTACAAACAGACAAGGCCAAGCAGCACCTGTTGTTTACCAAACAGCGAGTGTTCGAACACGGCGAGAGGGCGGGGAAGCTACTTGCTTACCTAGCGTATTCTCCTTAATTAACTCGCATGGGGACACAATTACAGATCCCCAGCATGTGGCTGAGGAATTTAGGCAATATTATAACACCCTATATAAGTCCCAAAGCAAACATACCTCGCCCCAAGTGGCGGAGTTTCTTCAGGGCATACGTTTGCCCCAGTTGGATAGGGACCAAGTAAAATTATTGGATGCCCCAATAACGTCTGATGATGTTTCCACTGCGATATCTCAGCTAGCTACCTCCAAAGCCCCAGGTATGGACAACCTACCCCTAGAATTGTATGCTACCTATGCTGACGTACTGGTAGACAGGCTAACAGCTCTATATCAGTACATATTTGACACGGAGACCGTACCTGCCTCCATGCAGGAGGCAAAGATAATAGTCTTACCTAAGCCAGGGAAAGATCCCCACTCCCCGGAGTCATATCGGCCGATCTCGCTACTCCAAGTCGATATAAAAATTCTCGCCAAAATACTGGCGTCTCGCCTCAACCAGGTGATATTGACTTTAATACACTCTGATCAAACCGGCTTCATGCCTGGCAAAAACACGGCGATTAATATTAGACGGCTATTTATGAATTTCCAGGCCAGACATGATAACATAGGCTCCAGAGTAGAGGTGTTGCTAGACGCCGCTAAAGCCTTTGACTCCGTCGAGAGGGTATTTCTGTGGGAATGTTTGGGGTGTTTTGGAATTGGGTCCAATTTCATTAAGTGGGTACAACTTCTATACCAAACACCTAAAGCCAGAGTACTGGTAAATGGATGGCTGTCAGACAGCTTCCCCCTGGTAAGGGGCATCTGGCAGGGATGCCCACTATCCCCCCTACTATACGCACTGGCTGCTGAACCACTGGCCATCGCCATAAGGGCAAATGACAATATTCTAGGACTGCGGGTCGGTGACATGGTTGAAAAGGTGGGTCTATATGCGGACGACATGGTCTTGTATCTGGCAGATTCTCAGGACTCCCTGGTGCAGGCGCTCGCAACCATCGAGGATATGGGACAGTATTCAGGGTTAAAGATAAACTGTCCCAAATTCTTCCCATTGACCACTTTCCTCAACCCAGTATTGATCCCCCTCTCCCACTGGCCAGGGTTTCATCCGTCAAGTACCTGGGAGTAGTGGTCACAAGACTATTAGCCGAATATAACCTCCACAATATTGAACCCCTATATTCCTTGATAAAACGAAAACACAGTCATGGGCAAATCTGCCCTTGGGAATAGTCGGACAAGTCAACATTATCAAAATGATCCTGTTACCTAAACTGCTATACGTGATGTGGCATGCACCACTTCCCATCCCCATGAAATTCTTTAAAACCGTTGATACTATACTAAATTAATTTTTGTGGGGATCAGGTAGGCATAAACTCTCTTGGTATGCACTGAAGAACCCTACTAATATGGGTGGTTTAGGTTTGCCGGACTTCCAAGATTATTACCTAGCGTCCCAGACATCCCACTTTTACCACTACCTGAATACAGACCTATCTCGATATCAAGCTCTACTCAGCCAGAGGCCCAATAACCCAGCCTATACCCCTCTACAGGTTATATTGCGAAACACTTCCCATCCTCCCCGTTTCAGACACCTGAAGGATATGGCTTCGCACCATCAGTATGTGTGGAGCGATATTATGAGAAAACTAGATGCTTCGCCCTATCACATACATACACCTCTATGGTTTAATAACGACCTGCCGGAACTCCTCACCATTCCAGATCCTAAAATATGGATAGATGGGGGGATTCTCTATTTGTCCCAGGTCTTGACCCCGCAAGGGCCCAAACCCTTCCAACGGCTAAAGAAGGAATATAATCTACCTAATCAGATGTTCTTTAGGTTCCTACAGCCAAAGCATGCCCTGTCAACAGAGTTTGAGGCTGGGTACCCCGTGTTGAAGGAACTAGATCTAATCTCAATAGTCCTAGGAGATGACCCCACCAAATTGATCTCCGCACTGTACCAGGCCAAACGTGTACAGGGTGTTACGCGGATAGCGCACTTCGCGAAAACTAAGTGAGAGGGAGACATGGGACAGCTGGCAGATGAAGACTGGAATGACTTTTTGGAGGGAGCTAAACAGGTCTCCCCTAGATTATCAGACCGCCTGTCGCAACTATATGTTCTACACAAAGCATATCTTACACCTATACAGATAGCCAAGTATCAATCCAATAGAAGCCCACTCTGCCTGCTGTGTCAAACAGCCCCTGGCACCTTCTACCACCTTATATGGTCATGCACACAGATGCAAACTTATTGGCTCCAGATAATCAAATTCCTGCATGACGACATGGGCACCCCAGTGTCCCTGGACCCAAAGCTATGTCTGTTTGGTCAGATACCAGACGGCGGCGGGGACAAATACACGGCAACGTTTGTTAAGGAAACACTGTTTTTGGCCAGAAAGACAATAGCCAAACAATGGATGCGGGCAGCCTTGCCAACTCTCCAAGACTGGGTCAGGTAGGTAAACAGGGTGCTACCCTATAAAAAATGAATCTACATACATAGGGGATGCCCTCGAAAATATAACAAGATATGGGATAGATGGCTCTCCAACCCTGGAACCTGCCCTCCCTAACTAGACACATGGGAGCATCATAAATCTCTGAATACTGTAGTCTACCCTGTGTTGAAAACATTATCATGTCCAAGAGAATAGCATAACCTTGCCAATGATAAGAGTGACAGATAGGATGATATACCAAATATTCTCCTCAAATGAAGGTGTTGTCAATAGACTTGTGCGTGGCTAAAAAATTTGTTTTTCGGAAATTCAAAAAATTCGGAATTCGGAAATTTAAAAAATTCGGAATTCAGGAATTAAGAAATTCGGAAATCCGAAATTCGGAAATTTGCGGTAATTTGGCAATTGCGGTAATTCGGAAATTTGCGGTAATTCGGCAATTGCGGTAATTCTGAAATTTGCGGTAATTCTGAAATTTGCAGTAATTCGCCAATTGCGGTAATTTGGAAATTCGCGGTATTTCGGCATTTGCGGTAATTTGGAAATTCGGCAATTGGAACAGCCGAAAATCCAAAATTCGGAAATTCAGAAATTCGGAAATCCGAAAATTCAAAAATAACTAAGAACATTTGAAATAATAACTAACTAATAACTATTAAATTATAGGTAATGGACTTTCCTTGAAAGTTTGGCTGTTAGTGAACTTAACCACTTAACAACCGCCCCATAGACAAAAGACGTCTACAGGGCGGTTGCTTAATTCTGGGAGGACGTCTATTGACGTCCTCCCAGAATCGCGCTTCCCGCGCGCCCCCTGGGGCACGCACACGGGAACATCCGTGACCGTCGGGTCCGGGGGACCCGACTGATCACGGATCGTGGTGAATGGCCGCTGTGAGCGGCCTTTCACCACGTGATCGCGCCGTCAAGTGACGGCGTGATCACATGTAAACAAGCCGGCGGAAGCGCCGGCTTCTCTCTCCTCTCCGCAGTGAACTGCCGCGCTAGTGCACCACTTTCCGGCGAGTGTCGCCGGTAAGTGGTGCTAGGCACTAGTCAGCCCAGGGGGCCTGGGCTGCCAGTGCCTACAAGGGCACACGCACGGGGTCCCCCGCGCGCCCT
>BLSH010450855.1:43908-68304 GCA_018402905.1 Glandirana rugosa | reverse complement strand
AACCCTCTTCTCCCACTCTTCACACACTGATAGCAACACCACAGGAGAAATGCTAGCACAGGCTTCCAGTATCCGTAGTTTCAGGTGCTGCACATCTCGTATCTTCACAGCATAGACAATTGCCTTCAGATGACCCCAAAGATAAAAGTCTAAGGGGGTCAGATCGGGAGACCTTGGGGGCCATTCAACTGGCCCATGATGACCAATCCACTTTCCAGGAAACTGTTCATGTAGGAATGCTCGGACCTGACACCCATAATGTGGTGGTGCACCATCTTGCTGGAACTATGATGTCGGTGATAGGGAATTGCTGGCCATCAAGTCGGCTTTGGAGGAATGGCGGTACCTCCTGGAAGGAGCAGCTCACCTGGTATTGGTTTTTACTGACCATAAAAACCATATGCTGTGAAGATACGAGATGTACAGCACCTGAAACTACGGATACTGGAAGCCTGTGCTCGCATTTCTCCTGCAGTGTTGCTATCAGTGTGTGAAGAGTGGGAATAAAGCTACTTTAAAACCAAGCACACCATTGTTTTTCTTGTGAAATTCCCAATAAGTTTGATGTGTCACATGACCCTCTTCCTATTGAAAAAACAAAAGTTGGATTCAAAATGGCCGCCTTCAAAATGGCCACCATGGTCACCACCCATCTTGAAAAGTTTCCCCCCTCACATATACTAATGTGCCACAAACAGGAAGTTAATATCACCAACCATTCCCATTTTATTAAGGTGTATCCATATAAATGGCCCACCCTGTATAATAAGCTATTATTATTTCAAATGTTCTTTTTTATTTCCGAATTTCAGAAATAAGGAAGAACATTTGAGATAATAAGTTATTGATGTATTATTTTAACTTATTATAAATTATAATAAGCTATTATTATTTAAAATGTTCTCCCTTATTTCTGACTTTTGTAGTGTGTGACTGTATATATGCATACTGTATATATGTATGTGTGTGTACTGAATGTGTATATACTGTGTGTATATTGTTTGTATATTGTATGTATACTGTGTGTATACATACAAGATACACACAGTATATACACACATACATACATACATACATACAGTATGCATATATACAGTCACATACTGCAAAAGTTGAAAATAATATACATGTATTATTTTAACTTATTATAAATTATAATAAGCTATTATTATTTCAAATGTTCTTCCTTATTTCCGACTTTTGCAGTGTGTGACTGTACATATGCATACTGTATGTATGTATGTGTGTGTGTATACTGGGTGTGTATATACTGTGTGTATATTGTATGTATACTGTGTGTATACATACAATATACATACAATATACACATAGTATATACACACCCAGTATACACACACACATACATACATACATACAGTATGCATATATACAGTCACACACTGTAACTGTAAGTCGGAAATAAGGAAAAACATTTGAAATAATAATAGCTTATTATAATGTATAATTTAAAATAATAAATCAATAACTTATTATTTCAAATGTTCTTCCTTATTTCCGAAATTCGGAAATAAGGACATTTGAAATAATAATAGCTTATTATAATTTATAATAAGTTAAAATAATAAATTAATAACTTATTATTTCAAATGTTCTTCCTTATTTCCGAAATTCGTTGTCAACGATTGCTAGATGTATTGCATTATGCCCATGAAATATGGTCGGCTGATACAGGTGTATATGTATTCTGCATAAGTAATGTCTGTTGGAAAATTGTTGTTAGTCATTTGTACCATTAATTGCAGTGTACTTCAATAAATTTGTTTTTTTTTTATCAAAATAAATAGTGTATTGTCAGGTTAAAAAAACAAAGGCTGACAATTTGGACAGGTACCGTATATACTCGTCTATAAGTCGACTCGTGTATAAGCCGACCCCTACTTTTGCCAAAAAAATATGGGAAAACGTATTGACTCGCGTATAAGCCTAAGTGGGAAATGCCCAATGAGGCATCAGTAGGTTAAATGTTTTTCAATATTTATTTCAAATAAAAACAGTAAACTAGCTCTGTAAATGTAAAACATCCTAATATAGGAAGTGGCCATGTAATCAGGAGTGTGTGTGTGTATGTACAACTGTTTATTTTTTACAGTACAGTATACTTACTTCCTATGTATTGAATATGGCTGCTGCGTTCTTCACATATGTCAAATGCAAAGAAAAAAAAACACAGTTTTGTCATTTGAATATCTGACCATATTAACCCTTATTGTTCAATGCCATATTTAATTACTTTATTAAATATAGCAACAAACAATAAGGGTTAATATGGTTAGTTAATCGAATTGCCAAACTGTTTTTTTTTTCCTTTACATTTTTACATATAAGAAGGACACGGCAGCCTTATTCCATTCATAGGAAGTGCCTGTGTCCTCTGCCCTTACCTTCAGCCCAGTCACGTCACAAGTGTGACTGAGCTGAAGTTCTGCCCTCCAGCAGGCCGTCAGCGGATGTGACGGCATCCCTGGAATGCTTCTCAGCCGCCGCGGGTGGCCGCGGAATGTGCCCTCGCGCTCGTACTGGCAATCACTGTTGACTCGTGTATAAGTCAAATCTCGTTTTTTTTACACAAAAACTCGGCATATACGCGAGTATATACGGTAAATTTCAAAATCAGAAAGTGCTTGGGTAATGAAAGATAGCAATGGTGGTGAGGTGAAAAGACCTAAAAATGGGAAAGGCAAATTAATATGAGACTGAAAATTGAGAGATGTCTGGGAGATGTCTAAATGAGACAGCAATGATACGTGTGAGCTATACTATCATAGATAATGAGATGTATCGGGAAAGAGGTCTGGTGGCACATTTAGGATAGAGGGGTATTTGCCTGTCAAAAAGTGCAAAATGATGGATGATATGACTAGCAAACAGAAATTAGTAAATCGAGTAATTGTCACAATAGTTTTACTTTATTACAAGCCCTCACAGGTTACCATCCTTTCACTTCTCCACCACCCTGTTTAGCTGCTGGGAGGAAAAGCAAGGGTCTGTGCACAGTGCCACCTTAAAAGCATCATGGGCCTCAGGGCAAAGTAATGCTCTGGGGCCCTTGCCAGGGACATGGTGACCTATGGCGTGTATAGCGCATTGCGGCAAACAGTGGGTGTGACTAAATTATGCTACATATTGGGTGTGGCTTTTTAGTCTGATTGGAAATTTTAGCCTGATTTTTTTCCAATTTCTATTTTTTTTTACATTTTAAGTTAATTGTATTACATTTTTCTCTTACATCACTGTTGGTGAGATATCAGGGGTCTAAACCTAAAATCTCACTTTTGAGACAGCAAAAGAGGAAACACATGTCCCGGTTCTTCCTCACCCTCCCAGTACAAATCCCAGCACAACCCCCCCCCCCATTTCTCCTCCCACCAAAAAATTTCTCCTCATTTCTAGCACATTTCTCCCCACCCCAAATCTTCCTTCCAGTGTATGAATGCTCTTTTACCTCTAGCACATCCCCCCTCCTTGTAAAATCTCCTTCCTACCAACCCTTCCCTTCTAGCAGTGTTATACCCCTGTGTAAATCCCCCCCCAGTGTAATCCCCACTGTGCAGATCACCCCAGTATAATTCCCCTCCCATTGTAATACCCGCAGTGCCCCCCCCCCCCCCAGTTTAAATCCCCCTAATGTAATGCCCTCAATGTAATCCCTCCAGTGTAACTCTGCTCAGTGTAAATCTTCCTAATGTGGATGTACCATCAGAGTGGAGGAAGAGTTGGATGACACATCTCCTTGCCCACCTGTCACAATAATGGAGCGCGTGATTGCGGCACCGGTCCCCAGAGAACATGTGGGGAAGGTGCCCAGAGTAGCGAGCCCATGTGATGTGAATTAGCGGAGCCAAGTACCGGAACTTGGCGCTCCATTTTTTTTGGGGGGGCAGCAAACAGGCCTCCTCCCCACCACCGGGTCCGCACTTACCACATCCATAATCTCGGCTTCTCCTCCTTCTCAGCCACCGTGAAGAGCAGAGCAGCCAGGTGGACAGAGCCAGGCCGTGGCATGCTCCAATGACAAAAATGGCCAACTTTTTTATCCCAGCTCAGGCTGCACGGCAACTCTGTCTCTGCAGCCCAGCCTTTTTTTAAGCCAATTAGAGCCTCAGGCTCTAATCATGTGCTTAAACCCCCCCCCATCCATGCGCCCGACGCCCTGCATGTAGATTAGGGGCCGGACGCATAGATTGGGGGGGCCCTCCATCCCTTATGGAGCAGCCACCACTGCTCCCCTGGCACCCGGATTGATCAGTCAATGTTTAGTCTGAGGGCGCTGTCACTTCGATCCAAACAAGTGCCGGCTCTTGCGTTCCAATGGGCTCTTATGTAGATCGGAGCGGATGTGGTCACAGACTAAGCATTAACAGCTCATTCCAAGTGCAAGGTGAAAGAACCTCACTTTATGAGTGTAATCTTTTATTCTTATTTGTGTTTTTTAATAAACAGTATTAAGCTATGAGAATTGTTTTTTTTGGCTTCCTCTCCTTTACGTGTGATGCAAAATTAGAAGCATTGGTCCCTGGTTGATGGTGTAATTCACACAGCTGTTCTGTTATACAAGTGCATCTTGACCTTCCTTGGTATAAGCCTAGGAGGTCAGCAACCTCTGCTGAGTTTTGTCCCTGGTGGGGACACGGGTGGTGACACACAATGGAGGAGTCTGGAGTGGAGTTTTTACGGAGCACACATCGCCTTATTTTGAGTTGTAGCACATACTTTTGCACTGTTATTCGCTGTATTGAATTTTGAATTGGACTGAGTGAGCACCTATAAAAATTGGCACCTTAAAGGCATATACAGTATCTCACAAAAGTGAGTAAACCCCTCAGATTTTTGTAAATATACAAAGTAAAGTAGTGAGTGTACAGCTTGTATAACAGTGTAAATTTGCTGTCCCCTAAAAAAAAACACAGCCATTAATGTCTAAACTGCTGGCAACAAAAGTGAGTACACCCATAAGTGAAAATGTCCAATTAGCCATTTTCCCTCTGTCATGTGACTCAAAGTGTTACAAGGTCTCAGGTGTGAATTGGGAGCAGGTGTGTTAAATTTGGTGTTATTGCTCTCACTCTCTCATACTGGTCACTGGAAGTTCAACATGGCACCTCATGGCAAAGAACTCTCTGAGGATCTGAAAAAAAGAATTGTTGCTCTACATAAAGATGGCCTAGGCTATGAGACGAATGCCAAGACCCTGAAACTGAGCTGCAGCACAGTGGCCAAAACCATACAGCGGTTTAACAGGACAGATTCCACTCAGAACAGACCTCACCATGGTCGACCAAAGAGGTTGAGTGCACATGCTCAGCATCATACCCAGAGGTTGTCCTTGGGAAATAGACGTATGAGTGCTGCCAGCATTGCTGCAGAGGTTGGAGGGGTGGGGGGTCAGCCTGTCAGTGTTCAGACCATACGCCGCACACTGCATCAAATTGGTCTGCATGGCTGTCATCTCAGAAGGAAGCCTCTTCTAAAGATGACGCACAAGAAAGCCCACAAACAGTTTGCTGAAGACAAGCAGACTAAGGACATGGATTACTGGAACCATGTCCTGTGGTCTGATGAGACCAAGATAAACTTATTTGGTTCAGATGGTGTCAAGCATGTGTGGCGGCAACCAGGTGAGGAGTATAAAGATAAATGTGTCTTGTCTACAGTGAAGCATGGTGGTGAGAGTGTCATGGTCTGGGGCTGCATGAGTGCTGCCGGCACTGGGGAGCTACAGTTCATTGAGAGAACCATGAATGCCAACATGTACTGTGACCTACTGAAGCAGAACATGATCCTCTCCCTTCAGAGATTGGGCTGCAGGGCAGTATTCCAACATGATAATGACCCCAAACACACCTCCAAGACCACCATTGCCTAAAGAAGCTGAAGGTAAAGGTAATGGACTGGCCAAGCATATCTCCACACCTAAACCCTATTGATCGTCTCTGGGGCATCCTCAAATGGGAGGTGGAGGAGCGCAAGGTCTCTAACGTCCACCAGCTCCGTGATGACATCATCAAGGAGTGGAAGAGGACTCCAGTGGCAACCTGTGAAGCTCTGGTGAACTCCATGCCCAAGAGGGTTAAGGCAGTACTGGAAAATAATGGGGGCCACACAAAATATTGACACTTTGGGCCCCATTTGGACATTTTGACTTAGGGGTGTACTCACTTTTGTTGCCAGCGGTTTAGACATTAATGGCTGTGTGTTGAGTTATTTTGAGGGAACAGCACATTTACACTGTTATACAAGCTGTACACTCACTACTTTACAATGTAGCAAAGTGTCATTTCTTCAGTGTTGTCACATAAAAAGATCTAAGAAAATATTTACAAAAATGTGAGGGGTGTACTCACTTTTGTGAGATACTGTATATATATATATACTGTATATAGCATTTGCTTTTGCACAAGAATTATATGTATTCTATACATATTATCACTAGCTTTTTCCATCTATATAAAATCCTGCAAATAACACATTTCCTGTCCCTGGGTGTCTACATCACTCCTCCAATGTATCTATGGAGGGAGCCATGGTTGCTCCTATATTATGGACTATAAACTTGTCTGTAGTTTTTCTTCTCCATTACATGGGTGACATGACAGTTGGTAGTTTACAGAAGATAGCTAGGAAAAAAAATATTCTTTGATGCAATTAATTGAAAGTGACAAGGTCATGGCATTTCTGCCAGGATCAGCAGGCATTTTCTTTATTTGTTAAAAATATTCTTAGCTTGAAAAAAATGCGTCTGATACAGCCATCACACCTAAAGACTGTAAACTGCAAAATATTACACTTTTGTTATTGGATTTACTTGTACTTTAACTAAATGAATAAAACTGATCATGCAGCCACCACATCTAACGATTGGTAAGAAATATAGTTGATATGTGCTTGAACCTACTATCCTTAGCTCCAAAAATACTAGAGAGCATTGTACTCTCCTCTCAGAAGATTCTTACATATATATTTCACTAGAGAGAAAGCCTGCTTCACTTATACCCTCCAAAAATACAGATAGCTTAACCACGTCAATACCTGGCACTTTTACACCCTTCATGCCAAGGCAATTTTCAGCTTTCAGCGCTGTCACACTTTGACAATTTTGCGGTCATGCAACACTGCACTCAAACTAAATTTTTAGTTTTTGTTCACAAAAATAGAGCTTTCTTTTGGTAGTATATAATCACCACTGGGTTTTTTATTGTTTGCCAAATAAACAAAAAATGACAGAAAATTTTGAAAAAGAACATTTTTTTTCTTTGTTTTTTTATTATCAAATTTTGCAAATAAATAATTGTTCTTCATAACCTTTGGCCAAAATGTATTCTACTACATCTCTTTGGGGAAAATAACCCAAATCAGTTTATATTATTTAGTCTGTAGTAAAGTTATACAGTCCACAAACTATGGTATATACTGTATATCTGAAAACTGAGCAGTACTGATGTACTGGCGACCTATCTCATTTCTTGAGGCCCAAAAATGTCAGCACAGTACAGATATCCCCCAAATTACCCCTTTTTGGAATGTAGACAGTGCAGTACAGCATCATCATATAACTGGTGTGGTGGTGATCAGGGATACTAACTGGTGTGGTGACAGTACAGAAAAAAATAATAATAATAATTTTTTTTCAACTTTTTTTTATTTTTTATTATATCTTAGTATCATTGTACTACTCTGGAGTGATTAGTATTTTTATTTTTTTTACACATTATGTTTGCATATAGCAATGAATTTCATTGTTACGAGCAAACATTTTACTGAATATAATTGATTTATTCAGTTTGTTTTGATGTGATTAGCTGTGTTTGGCCACAGCTGATCACATGGCACAGATGGACTGTGATTGGCCCAGTCTTTACCATGTGATCGCTATGACCAATCACAGCTAGCATCACAATTGTACACAATGGATGGCTTGAAAGGAAGCCATCCATTGTTTACAACTGTCATGTGACCTGCCGTGAATGGTCATACTGGCTGTTGCTGGTACAGCGATCAGTCATTGGCTGTGTCCACCTGGATTGACGAAAGGCCCATCCAGCCTTCAGTTTACTGTAGGCTGGGCGGGAAGTGGTTAAAAAGCCATTAAAATAAATGATTATGCAAACAAACAAAACAAAAAAGAAAATATCCTTACCCATGGGGGGGGGGGAGATTTACTAAAACTGTAGCATGCAATATCTGGTGCAGCTCTGCATAGAAACCAAATCACTTCCAGGTGTTAATTGTCAGAGCTTAAAGTGATAATAAAGTCTTGTTTTTTTTTAAAGAAAAACAAACATGTCATACTTACCTGCTCCGTGTAATAGTTTTGCATCCTCCTATTCTCGGGTCCCCTGCCAGCGCTCCTGGCCCATCCCTCCTGCCAAGGGTCCTTGAGCAAGCAGCTTGCTCTGTTGCTCTGGGGGCACCCAAGCAGGCTTGCTCCCTAGCCATGGCTCTGCGTGTCCATTCACACACAGAGACGTGGCTCAGCCCTGCCCCCTCTCTCTCCGCATTGGCTCACTGGCTGTGATTGACATCAGCCAATGAGGAGTGAGAGTACCTGGAAAGCCAAGGCTCTTGTGCACATCGCTGGATTGAGATAAGACACAGGTATGTATTCGGGGGTGGGGGGCTGCTGCACACAGAAGTTTTTTGAAGGCAAAAAACCTTGAGCCTTTAGAACTACTTTAATTGAATAAGCTGAAGTTGGAAGCTAATTGACTACCACATGCACAACTGCACCAGATTCTGAGTGCTCCAATTTTAGTAAATCACCCTCACCTATCCTATTTGTGGGATGGTACAGATGCAATCCAAAAAGTATATAGTTACTTTACATAAGAATTTGGTGTAATGCTGAATTTTGGACAATGTAAATATATTACACATCAATATGAAATTTGTGGTTCTTCATTAACCTGTTGGATGAAGTTATAATTTTTATTATCTATTATACACGGTTGTGCAGCCCATATAATCTAAATCTATTATCAACTACATTTTGGTCTTGAAGAAGCGAAAAAAAAATTAAATGCATTGATATCATACTGTATGCTTGAATTTGAAATGGTCTAATATAATGTACATATATATGTTTTTATTGCTTAACCGGTTCCCGACCACGTATCGCATATTTACTGCGGCAGTGTGGCTCTATTCCGCAAATCGCCGATATAATCGGTGATCACGGGCGCGGCTAGGGAGCGTGAGCGCGCCCCCAGCGTGATCACGGTTGTCCAATTCCCTACAGGACCGCTCAATCCACAGGAATAGACCAATGATTTTTGGTCTATTCCTGTTGATCGGTCCTAGTGATTGGGATGCCTCCCTTGTCTGTGGAATGTAAACACAGACAGGGGAAGTGATGTAATCTCCCCTCTCTGCGTCCTTTTCCGTTGCAGAGAGGAGAGAGAGACATCAAACGTGAGTTGCACAACACTACACTGACACCAGTACACGTTAGGCACACTTTTAACCCTTTGACCACCCCCTGATCGCCCCCCCAGTTAACCCCTTCACTCCTGTCACCCCTTGTCACTGTGTCACTGAGTGCAGCAATCAGATCGTTCACTGATCGCTGTACTTGTGATCCTTGTGACACTAATCAGTCTTAGGGTAGCTAGTAGTAGGCCTAGGTAGGTGTAAATACCCACTTACCCCCCCAATAAAGTTTTTAACTCATTGATTTCCCCCTGTCACTTGTCATCATTGTATAAGTGTCACGGGTGACGCTAGCTAGCTAGATAGTCTTTTTCCCCCATCAGATTACCCTCCGTATATATATAATATATATACCTTTTACAGGTTTTAACCCCTGATCGCCCGGCAGTGACCTCAGTTAGGTTTTAGCATGCGTTAGGTTCAGTGTAAACACCAGGCAGGGCCAATTAGTTAGGTACTCTGACACGCATACACACACATTAGATAGGTGTTAGATACTATTGCAGTATCTGATCAGATCATTTTCTGATCTGATCATATCTATATTAGCTTCCCCACTAGATTAGTGTTCTAAAAAACGCGGCATTAGCGGGATCAGCCCAGATATCTGCTAGCACCTGCGTTTAGTCCCTCCGCCCAGCCCAGCCCACCCAAAGTGCAGGATCAATAGATCACTGACACTTACCAAACACAGAACACATATCTGCAGTGTTCGCAGAGATCACGCCCGATCCCTGAAAAATCTGACAGTGATTTTGGTAGTAACTTGAAACAGGCTCTGACAACCAGGTGCGCTTTTTGCCTGTAAGTCACACTAGTGTACCGATAAAGAGGCCAACATGTCAAATCTGAGGTACACTAGTGAAGAGGCCTACGCGTTGTTGACCATCACAGATGAGAGCGATGAGGAAGCCTCACTGTCAGACACAGGCTCATCATACGATCCCGTAGACAACAGCAGCTCCATGACATAGCTCTGACAACGGAGTGGTCCCTGCTAAGGTCAGGCGTACCAGATCCTGTTCTGCTTTTGCTGAGGTGCATGAACCGCAGGGCCCTCGTATGGAGCAGAGAACCAGTACTAGCGCCGCTACTCCTTCTGGTGACCTGGCATGTACCAGCGGCCTAGTACATCCTGGTCATACAACCAGCACTGCAGTAACACTTGGTGACGTGGCGAGTCCCATAAGTGCAGTTCAAGCTGGTGTGGCTAGCACAAGTAGTGTCCCGCAGCCATGAAGAAGACAAAGACAGGCCTGTAGAGCCCATAGTGCCCTTCCTGGCACACTTGCAAACCCTGATTGGCAACCCACCACTGATGCAGCGCCCGTACATCCCCCATTTACTGGCCAACCCAGAATCACGGTGAATACAGTTGACTTTAGGGTCATTTTTATTCACTGTTTTTCACCGAAGATCTCTATAGATCTGTTGTGGACCAAAGCAATTTATATGCTGGTCAATACATCGCCGTTAATCTCCATTTGTCACTTGCCAGAGATTGGAAACCAATTACGGTTTCCGAATTTAAGACCTTTTTGGGCCTTAACCTCAACATGAGCATACATAAAGAACCTTAATTTGCGGTCATATCAGTCCACTGACTCAATTCATCGTATGTATGCATTCTCTGCTTGCATGGCTAGGACACGGTACGAGCAGATCCTGAACTCTGTTGTCCATGTGGGGACCCTGAATATGACTGGCTCTACAAAATTCAGCCCCTCATAAACCACTTTAATCAGCAGTTCGCAGCACTTTTTATTCCCAACCAAATTGTGTGCGTGGACGAGTCCCTGATTAAATTTGCTGGCCGTCTTGCTTTCAAACAGTACGTCCCCAGCAAGCATGCCAGATACGGGGTCAAGATGTATAAGCTCTGTGACAGGGCCACAGGCTATACATGTAGTTTTATGGTTTATGAGGGCAAAGATAGTCACGTAGAGCCAGAAGAATGCCTAGACTACATGGGAAGTGCTGGAAAAATTGTGTGGTGCTTAGTGTCACACTTATCTGGAAAGGGGTCCCATTTACGCAGACAATTACTACTACCACTTTTTAGTCACTTGTTTGATCACCAAATTGGCACATGTGCAATCTAATCGCTGGGGCTTCCCCAATGTCTGGTAGAAGCTCGACTTAGTCAGGGGAGAGAGCCTGCTTGAGATGTAGTAATTTGCTTGTGGTGAAGTGGAGGGATACAAAGAATGTTTTCGTTCTCTCCTCCATTCATGCAGATATGGCTGTCCAAATTAGAACGGCGACTGGTGTTGTGGATAAACCTCTCTGTGTCCGCGAATATAACCAAAATATGGGAGGGGTGGACCTCAACGACCAGTTATTGGCACCGTACTTAATTACCGTAAGTCCAGATGCTGGTACAAAAAAGTGTCTTATTCCAATTGGCTATGCTGAACGCTTATGTGCTATACAGGACAGGCTGGACCTCTCCTTCAATTCCAGGAAGAGATAATCAGAGCCCTTCTGTATCCAGATGGTTCTGCACCCCATGTTTCCAATCCAAATGCAGTGAGCTGGCTGCATGGGCGGCATTTTCCACATGCCATCCCATGTTGTGTCTGCTGACGACGCAGATACAGGCGTGACACCCGTTATTATTGCCCCCCCTGTTTTGACCAGCCTGGTCTCTGCATCGGTGACTGTTTCGAGCGCTACCATACACTAGTTGAGTATTAGCATAGGGAACTGCACTACACAGGAATAGGGCACATGTTCACAGGGTCTCCAAAGACATCATCACATTTTTAGAGACCCTAGCCTTTAGACCCCTTTCACACTGAGGCGTTTTACAGGCGCTATTTAGCTAAAAATAGCGCCTGTAAAGCGCCTCAAAAATACCTCCCCACCCACCCCAATGTGAAATCTGGAGTGCTTTCACACTGGGGCGGTGCGCTTGCAGGACGTTACAAAAAGTCCTGCAAGCAGCATCTTTGGGGCGGTGCGGTGAGCGGTGATTCACCGCTCCTCCACCGCCCCTGCCCATTGAAAACAATGGGCAGCGCTTCCGAAGCGGCTGCACACCGCCTCGGTAGCGCGGTGCTCCGGCACTTTTAACCCCGTTTTAACCCCTTGTGGGGGGTTAAAAGCGTCGCGCACCTGCCTGCATAGCGGCGCCGTAGCGCCGCTATAACATCGGTAAATCCCCGCTGAAACTAGCGGGGATTTACCGCTCCCGCCCGCCAGCCCCAGTGTGAAAGGGCTCTTACTGTTATACAAAAAAAAAAAAGCGTATCAAAAAAACAAAAAAGTTATAAAAACCAAAAAAAAAAATAAAATAAAATAATAAGAGCCAAAAACAGTTGTACTTTTCTTGTTTTTCTATCTCTATTTTCTCTCTATCCTTTCTATTACTCTCTCTATCGTTTTTTTATGCATACCTGTAATGTTTTGTTGCTGTTTATTATCATGTTTTTTTTGCAGGAATACAATGTTTTTATAATGTTTTCATGTAATGTTTAATCATTTTTTCTTCTTCGCAGGAATGTTATTTTTTTATATGTTAATGTGTTTTATTAATCTTTATTTGGTTTTCAGGTACGCCAGCTGCAGTGCTGATTTATTTAGGGTGACAGCAACAGCGTTTGTTCCTACTATATATAAAGCAGCAACTCCAGTGCTGCTGGAGGTGATTTCACCACCACAGTTAAAAAAAGAGCATATATAGCGGAGCATAGGGGCAGGGGTGGACATTGGGACGGATTGCCCCTATGCTCCGGTATGTGTTTTAAAAAGGGGCTATGCCCACCATTAGAAGTGGGTGAATGAAGGGAAGTTTTCTAATGGTGGGCATACCCACTGATTGATTCTTTTTTTCATTTAGCCCACAGACTGCATGAAAAAAAAAGAACATTACAACATATGCCCTACAAGGACCAGCGACACATTCGTATGTTGCTGGTCTTGGAGTGGTTATACTGGAATGATGCCTGCAGGTATAGGTATCATCTTTTCAGCCGGCAGTCGGCTTTCATGTAAAAGCAATCTTAGTGGCTGATTAGCTGCTAGACTGCTTTTACAAGCAGCGGGAGGGAACGACCCCCCCTCCGGCCGTCTTACATGGTTTTCTTGGGCTCTCCTGTCCCACCGGGGAACCCGAGAACGCAGCCAATGGTTCCGACAGCGGACCATAGAGCTGATTGAAGACTAGAATGGCTCCAATCATCTCTATGGCCTAAGATACCGGAGGCTACAAGCATTTCATGACTTTGCTTTCGTCGGATATAAACCGCGCCATTGGGAAATTGGGGAAGCATCTTATCACTCCGATTTTGGTGTGGTCATATGATTTAAGGGCTGAGGAGAGGTCTAGAGTCTAATAGACCCCAAATTATAAAAAAAAATATATATATGCAACACTACCTATTTTTATCATAGAGGATATTTAAATTTCCTGTGATAACAATAAAAATAATAGAAAAAAAAAAGATGGCAGGGACAGTGTAAAAATAAAATAAAAAGCAAAATGAATAATTAAAAAAAAATGTAGCCCTGTCCCCCCGTGCACGCATGCAAAGGTGAACGCAAGCGTCGGTCTTGTGTCGTATGTAAACAGCAATTGCACCATGCATGTGAGGTATCACCGCGAACGTCAGATCAAGGGCAGTAATTCTAGCAGTAGACCTCCTCTGCAGATCTAAAGAGGTAACCTGTAAAGGCTTTTAGGCTGGGTTCACACCTATGCGAATTGGATGCGGCTTAAACCACATCCAATTCGCAGGACACTTGAAAACACATTGTTTTCAATGTGTCCGGTTCACATATGTGCGGTGCATTCGCACTCCGCATTGCACAAAAAACGTGTGCCTTTTCTGTGCAGTGCGGTGCGAATTCCCAGCACGTTGAGATCAATGGGAGCGCATCTAACACGGAGATGCACTCCGCACTGAACGGGGATATTTTCCCCTGCTCGGGGCCCCTCCCCCATCTCTCCCCCCGCAGCTGCTGCGCTGTGGGAACGGACAGGAGCCGCCGAACGGTGGCTCCACCCCTTTACGGCAGCAGACAGGCTGGAATTCGCACCGGACAGGTGTGAATCCAGCCTCAAAGATGTACAGGAGGTCCTTTAGTTACAAACATCTGACTTACAAACGACTCCTACTTACAAACGGAGGGAGACAACAGGAAGTGACAGGAAATCTTCCCCTAGGAAGGGAAATTCACTCCTGTAAGAGTTATTATGGAAAAAGGTGTCTCCACTGATGCTTTATCACCAAGGTTTGTTTCCACAACAATCCAAAATTTTCAAAATCCAATTATTATTGGAACAGGAAGTGAGGTCACATCTTCTGAACAGAAACATAGACAGCAAAACAAACATTACAGGGGGGTTACCCCTTCCCTATGCTATCCAAAATGCTTAAAAATAGTTGTTTTGGCTGAAGCTACACTTCAAAAATGTACCTGTTCCGACTTACAAACAAATTCAACTTATGAACAAACCTACAGTCCCTATCTTGTTTGTAACCCGGGGACCGCCTGTATATAGTTTGTCGCCACTGCGCGGGTATGCGTTATTTTTAGAGCATGTCATGTTTGATGTCTATGTGCTCGGCATGAGATCATCTTTTATATTTCCCCAAATAGTTGGGCAATATAGTGTGTTTTTGTGCATTAAAATTCAAAAATGTTTTTTTTTTCCACAAAAATTGCGTTTGAAAAATCACTGCGCAAATACTTCCTAAAGAAAAAAATTGCAACACCCACCATTTTAATCTGTAGGACCTCTGCTTTAAAAAATATATAATGTTTGGGGGTTCAAAGTAATTTTCTAGCAAAAAAAAAATATTTTTTCATGTGAACAAAAAGTGTCAAAAAAGACTTTGGTGGATGAAGTGTGGCATAGGCTTCTAATGTTGGGCATAAAATGCCAGGACAGTTTAACCCCCCCCCCCCCAAATGACCTCATTTTGGAAAATAGACATCCCAAGCTATTTGCTGAGAGGCATGTTGATTCCCTGGAATATTTTTTTTTTGTCGCAACTAATTGAACAATGAAAAAAAAAAATACACAAAGTTGTCACTGAAATGATATATTGCTCACACATACCATGGGTGTATGTGGAATTACAACCCAAAATACATTCTGCTGCTTCTCCTGAGTACGGGGATACCCCATGTGTGAGACTTTTTGTGAGTGAATCCGCGTACGGGACCCCAAAAACCAATCCTTCGGCATTTCTAAGGGCGAAAATATATGCATTCACCCCACACTACCTATCTACCTACCTACCTAATTTCACATATACCCATGGGATGATCGAGCAACATATCAATTAGTGACAACTTTGTTAAAGAAAAATTGTCATTTCCCCAAAACTTGTGGCAAAATATAAAATTTTCTGTAGACTAAACATGCCTCTTAGCAAATAGCTTGGGGTGTCTACTTTCCAAAATGGGGTCATTTGGGGGGGGGGTTGCTATCTGGGCATTTTATGGCCTCTGCAACTGAGTTGGGTAGAGTGGGGTAAAGGCATACATTTTTGCCCTTAGAAATCCTGAAGACGGTGATTGGTTTTTGGGGTCCCGTACGCGGATAGGCTCCCAAAAAGTCTTACACATAGGGTATCCCCATACTCAGCAGAAGCAGCAGAATGTATTTTGGGGTGTAATTCCACATATACCCATGCCATGTGTGAGCAATATATCATTTCAGTGACAACTTTGTGTCATTTTTTTTGGTCATTTTTCAATCACTTATGACAAAAAGATAAAATATTCAATGGGCTCCACATGCCTCTCAGCTAATTCCTTGGGGTGTCTACTTTCCAAAATGGGGCCATTTGGGGGATTTTGTACTGCCCTTCCATTATAGCACCTCAGGAAATAAGATAGGCAGTCATAAAATAAAAGCTGTGCAAATTCCAGAAAATGTACCCTAGTTTGTAGACGCTATAACTTTTGCGCAAACCAATAAATATACACTAATTGACTTTTTTTATCCGAGACATGTGGCTGAATGCATTTTGGCAAAAATTTATGACTAAAGTTTAGTTTATTGTATTTTGCTAATAACAAAAATGAGAAAATATTTTTTTTTTGCAAAATTTTCGGTTATATCGCAGAAAAAAAAAATTGTTTGGGTACAGCATTGCATGACCACGCAATTACCAGTTAAAGCAGCGCAGTGCCAAATTGAAAAAAGTGCTCTGGTCCTACAGTGGGAAATCCTTCCGGGGGTGAAGTGATAAATTAATATATGATTGGGCCTTTTTAACTTAATATTAATAAAAATTATTTTTGTATTTGCTATCTTTGGTACACAGTAATTTTCTGCTATATTTAAAGTCCAGTTTCCTATATTGTTGGTTTCATGCTCCCAAGCCTTTACTAAAAGTTCAACTTTAAGGCCTCATACACACGGATGTTTTTTGACGCCGGCGTTTTCTGGCGTTTTTTGCAGCTCTCCATGTTAGTCAATGGCCCCATAAAAAGTCGGCGTTTTTGAGCTGTAGGTGGCGTCGGCGTTAGTGAACAGAAAGTAGAACCCATGGCCATCGCGTTCTGAGGCTGTAACGTTTTGACATTTTTTGACGCCGACGCCACAAAACGCCAACAAACGCCACCTAATATTGTACCGGCGTTTTCCGGCGTTTTTTGACGCCGACGTTTTTAGGTTGAAAAATAGCATTGACAACAGGGAGGCATGATTTTTTTTAAAAAACGCCTATTGACGCCGACGCTCACTAACGCTCAAAAACGGCAATGCATAACGCCGAAAAACATTGACTTTTTTTCCTTGACGTTGGACCCGACGTTTTGCTTATTTTTTTAGATACGCCCGTGTGTATGAGGCCTAAAGCCTCATTTTTGACGCCGGCATTTTCTGGCGTTTTTTGCAGCTCTCCATGTTAGTCAATAGCCCCATAAAAACGTCAGCGTTTTTGAGCTGTAGATGGCGTCGGCGTTAGTGAGCTGAAACTAGAACCCACGGCCATCGCGTTCTGTGGCTGTAACATTTTGGCATTTTTTGACGCCGACGCCGCAAAACGCCAACAAACGCCAACTAATATTGCACCGGCGTTTTTTGACGCCGACGTTTTTAGGTTGAAAAATAGCAGGGGGATGATTTTTTTTTAAAAACGCCTATTGACGCCGACGCTCACTAACGCCGATGCATAACGCCGAAAAACGCAGATTTTTTTTCCTTGACATCGGGCCCGATGTTTTGTTTATTTTTAAAGATACGCCCGTGTGTATGAGGCCAGCTCTTTTCTACCTGACCCTACAAATGGCAAATACATGATCCCAAGCTCTCTGCAGTCTATGTAGGTTGGTGGTTCTATTTTGTCTGTTGCCTTTGGTGAACACTTGGAGAAATCCAGTCAAATTTTAGATTTATTTTTCAGTTGTGTTAAAAAGCGTGTTATTTGAATCTCTCGAAAAACCCTGTTATAGGCTTGTTCAGATAACAGAATGTTACTCACTCAGGATGAGACGGATAAACATCTTAGAAATAATTATAATTACTGCTACTGTAGATCACGTATTGCAAAGTTTTGGAAGACAACCAAATTTCTGAGCTTGAGAGAGTAGATAACCCACCAGATGTCCTTTTTTATTAAAGTAGGAGGCTTTTTTTATACCAGAGGTACCATTTATCTACACAATTCTCAGCTTGAAAAAGTAAAAGTCAGGAAAAAAAAGATTGGCTAAGGTTACTGCATATATTAAAATAAATATTGGAGCAGTTTTTACTTGCCTCTTTCCTTTTGAAAGTCTTCATGACGTGCTAAAGGTTTCTTTTTCTTCTTGCTCCATCTTGCTTCTTTATGAAATGTTTCCCCTTATTTTCATATTAAAAAAAAGAATAAACTGGCCATGAGTATAATCGGCAGTTAGCATAGAGTCCCAGGTTTGAATCCTGGCCAAAGCACTATCTGCTTACAATTTGCATATTCTCCCTGTGCTTGTGTGGGTTCACTCTGGTGTGTTCCTACACTCCAAAGACATGCTGATAGGTTAATTGGATGCTGTCTATTTAGCCCTATTACATTTAAGTTTGGATGTCAACTAGGGAACCAAGACTGTAAGCTCCTTGAAGGCACGGACTGAGGTTAAATTGGTTCTAAAGGCTGAAGGTTTTTAAACCTTCATGAACTCTATGCATGAAGGCAAAAAACCTATTGTGTGCAGAACCCCCCCCCCCCCCCCCACAATCCTTACCTGAGCTTCCTCCAATCCAGCGATGTTCACGATAGCCTCCGTTGTCCTGCGACTCTCCTTCCCAAGGAGAGAGTGGGGGGGGGGGCACGGCTCTGTGTGTCTTTTGGAAGTATAGATCAGCGGCTCTGGAGCAAGCACACAGTGGTGACCCCTGGGCAAACGGCTTTCTCTGGGGGCACTGCTCGAGGAGGGAGACACCAGAAGCACAGGCAGGGGCCCCGAAAAGAAAAGGATTGGATTTGCTCTGTGCAAAACCACTGCACAGAGCAGATCAGTATAACATGTTTGTTATTTAAAATAACAAAAAACTAAGCTTTAATACCACTTTAAATTGTATGTTAACCTAAATATTTTTTTTCGTTTTCTATGTGTTCGTTCACGTTATCATTTTCATGTTCTTCTTATATCTGAAGTACCTAGCTGATCCTACCAGTCACCTTTCCTTCTTGTTTTAAACCTGTATTGGGTAGAGTGTTCCGCCACCATGCCCCCTCAACCAGTCACAGACTGCCTCTGGCACACACCCCCTCACAATCACAGTCTGTTTCTTGAACATGCCCCCTGGACAAGCACAGCCTTCATCTTGCCTCCGGCTGAGCAGACTATGGAATACAGGCACACTGTGTGTCTGCACAGTCTCCTGTAACACTGCCCCCACCATCAGGAAGAAGAGATGCATGGCCACACAAAACATTTTGTAAAAAAGGTAAAAAAATATCATTAGCGAGACTAAGCAAAAGCAGCTATGGTGCCTGCATAGTTATAACTATATTAGAATGTATGTTCACAACTACTTTAATGTACAATATATACTGTGTATATTGTTGGTGCTATATAGATACCTTAAAACAAATTTATTATTTTTATTTTATGTAATTTTTATTTATTTATAAATAAAATTTAAATTACCACTAAGGGGTATTGTACTTTGAACATTGTTGTTCCAATTTTTGCCACCTTAAAGGGAATCTGTAAGGGCATAATATGTATCTAAAGTAACAATACTACTGAATTGCAGACACTTTATGGTGCTTAAAAATACCTGATCAGCATTTAAAATAATGCCTCTGTCCCTGTGGATTTCACAACTAGGTGGCACTGGTCTAAACTTCTGTCAAGTCAGCATTAAAGTGATTGTAAAGCTTCTTTTTGCTCAAAATAATAAACATGATATGCTTACCTTTTCTGTGCAATGGCACAGAGCAATGATCTTGGCTCCTTCTCTTCTCCGAATGCCCCCATAGCAAGCCTTGATCCCCAGCTGAGCTGTGTGGGTACATAAACACACACACTTTGGCTCAGCCCTGCCCCCCCCTATTTTGCCCCCCCACAAGAAGGAAAGAGGAGAAGAGCTGCTGCAGATGAGCACATTGCTGGATGAAGATTGGGCTCAGTTAAATAGGGGGCTTGTGGGAGCACCTATTGGAAAGTTAATGCAGAGAATGCCTTAATGTAAAAAAAAATCTTTTTGCCTTTATAACCACTTTAAGTCCCTTTGCCTCATAGAACTAACTCCCCACCCTCTACTATTTAACCGCCCATCCTAATGGCTAGTATGAATTGCATCAGTGATGAGAGGAAACAGAAAACTGTTTTAAGTTTAACACCAATACCACAATAGGCTTGCACATCAGCAATTGCGTTACCATTGATGCATTTTACATCCTGCTAGGTTTATTTTAAACATAAAGGCAATTGCAGCTTAGTGCGTTACTAAACCCACAACAATAAAATCAGTCTGTATATGCAGTAAAGCATGCTTGTTATATTCACTGTGGAACCTGAGGGGTTAATCCTGCTCATTGTGTAAGAAAGGCTGTTTGATCCTGTCTTCTCCGATCAGGACTGAAACTGGGGGGGGGGGCATGTGCCCCAGGTGTCGCAATGAGAGGGGCACCAGGAATACACTGCACCTTCACTAGCAGTAGATTGTGTTGGAAATCATATCAGTGTCAGCAATGATCAGCATAATCCCTGCTGTGTCTCTCCCGGCCTCTGAGGTCTTATGTGGTGGCAGGCGCTAGGACACGATAATCATAGTAGGCATCAGGAGGACACATCCAAGTTGGTCAGTGACTGGATGTAATTGGTCAGCTCTGCCCCTGCGCTGCTGTGTCTGCTGTCCAGGGAAATGCAGGCAGTGTGAGGCGCCCGTACCAGGGAGAGATCAAGTGGATCCAGGGTCTGGAGGAGGATGGTACATATCTGGGGAAGCCGAACACAGACACTAGAGATGCAGGTGAGAGAAAACTGACACCCACTCCCCCGCTGGGCACATCACTGACTAGCACTGACCAAACACATAGGGTCTGATTTACTATAACTCCCAAATCTACTCCAGCAGTGCCTTAAAATAACTCCCAATTGAAGGCAATTAAGACTTCAATTCTAACAAACTGGGAGGAAATCTACACACATCAGAACTCTATTTGCCTGGGAAGATGCCTCTCGGATCACATGTACTGAGCACTGGATGTCAACTGGGGTCGAACTTCTAACTTCCAACTTCCAAACTCCTCCATTTAAACCTTCAATGCAAGTTCATTGCCATAAAAACAACATTACCACCCCCTAGCTCTAATTTTACCATACTCATCCCTAATATTACCACCCCCTATCTATAATTTTACCACCCTCATCCCTAATATTACCACCCCCTATCTCTAATTTTACCTCCCCATGCCTAATATTACCACCTCCTCTCTCTAATTTTACCACCCTCATCCCTAATATTACCACTCCCTATCTCTAATTTTACCATCCTCATCCCTAATATTACCACCCCCTCTCTCTAATCTTACTGTCCCATCCCTAATATTACCACCCCCTCTTTCCAATTTTACCATCCTCATCCCTAATATTACCACCCCCTATCTCTAATTTTACTGCCCCATCCCTAATATTACCTACCCCTCTCTCTAATTTTAAAACCCTCATCCCTAATATTACCACCCCTTATCTATAATTTTACCGCCCCATCCCTAATATTACCACCCCCTATCTCTAATTTTACCACCCTCATCCCTAATATTACCACCCCCTCTCTCTAATTTTACCTCTCCCTAGGGGAAATTTCTTAGAGCTTCCAAATCTATCAATCTGATTCAAACCTGCAACTTTCAAATGCCTCCATTTAAACCTTCAATGCAAGTTCATTGCCCTAAAAAGTGTATGGGGACCTGGGTCCTGCTCTAGGGGACATGTATCAATAGAAAAAAAAGTTTTTAAATCAATTGTTTTTTTCAGGAGCAGTTGTTTTAATAATGTTTAAAATGAAAAAAACAAAACAAAAACAGAAATATTCATTTAAATATCGTGCTTGGGGGATCTTGTTATGGATCTCTGTGATGTTTAGAACAGTGCCACCGCAAAATGACATTTGTAAAGGAAAAATTGTCATTTAAAATCGCTCGCAGCTGTAATGTATTGCTGGCTCCCTGCAATATAGATAAAAATCATTGAAAAAGTATTGCGTTGGGGGTCCCCCCCCCAGTCCATACCAGGCCCCTCGGGTCTGGTATTGATCTTAAGGGGAACCCCATGCCAAATTTTTAAAAAATGGTGTAAGGGTTCCCCCAAAATCCAAACCAGACCCTTATCCAAGCACACAGCCCTGGCATGGTGGGGTCCTCAACATGGGGAGGATGCTTTGGGGTCTGGTTTGGATTATGGGGGGACCCCAATGCCATTTTTCAAAAAAATTGTCATGGGGTTCCCCTTAAAATCCATACCAGACCTGAAGGGCCTGGTACGGACTTGGGGGGACCCCTACCCAAAATTTTTGTTTAATTTTGGCCTGGAGTTCCTCTTAAAATCTATGCCTGACCCTTATCCGAACGTGCATGCACTGTATATAGTCTACACAGTGGTGTAGTGGATAGCACTTTCGCCTGGCAGCAGAAGGATCACTAGTTCCAATCCCAGCCACAACACTACCTCCCTGGAGTTTGCATGTTCTCCCTGTGTCTGCGTGGGATTCCTCCGGTTTCCTCCCACACTCCAAAGGCATGCTGGTAGGTAAATTAAATCCTGTCCAAATTGGCCCTAGTATATGTATGAATGTGAGTTAGGGACCTTAGATTGTAAGCTCCTTGAGGGTAGGGACTGATGTGAATGTACAATATACTGTATATGTAAAGCGCTGTATAAATTGACAGCGCTATATAAGTACTTGAAATAAATAAATACACTGAATGCTGTGTATTATATATACCATACTGTACATGTATATTCCTACACTGACTGTATATACTGTATACTACACGCCACTGCCTAACCTTGTGGTATCTCCGCAAATGTTTTCACTATATTCAGCCTATATTCGGCCTTATATAGTGTGGGTGTGGACTCAGACCCGCTGAGCAATGATCATGGCTCTCACAGCAGAGCATGCTGTGATTGGCTAAAGCACGCAGGTCATGTGCATGCTTTGGCCAATCAGCGCGTGGCATTCCCCCACAATTTCACTGCATTATGGGCCGTTCAAATTTCCGATGAACGCCCCATAATGTTCGGGATTTGGTGAACCCCAGATGTTCGAGTCGAACATACGTTTGACTCAAACCGGGGGATAATCCTTATAGACCATGGATGTACATCATGAGACACTTTTTTAAACATTTTTGACATAAACGATTGGACAAAAAATGTCTCCATTTTTAAAAACATTTTTACACTTTTTAGGTGAATGGGTATGATGTACCCAATACCCATTCACATGGGGGGGGGCGGGATTTGGTGGCCCCCTTGTTAATGGGGGCTTCCACATTCAGTTCAGCCCCCCAACTGCAGACCCAAACAACCAAGGTGCTTTGGGGTGGGGAGGTGCAGAGCTCTCCTGCCCCAAAGCACACAACCCCTCATGTTAAAGGCATGTGGCCTGGTTTGGTCCAGGAGGGGAATGGGCCCTCACTTGTCCCCCCATCCTGACCTCCAGGCTGCATGCTCAGAAAGGGTCTGGCATTGATTTTGGGGGTATCCCCTGCCGTTTTGTTAAAAAATTTGGAGTGGACTTCCCCTTAAAACCAACCCTGAGCCAAAGGGCTTGGTATGGATTGGGGGGGACATTACATTATAGCCGCAAGCAAGTTGAAATTACATTTTTGATTAATGTAGGGGAGGATGTGGGAGCTATATTTGGTGTGGGTGGGGTTCATTGATTTGTTTATTTGGCGTCACCACACAATTGCTTTCAGCCCATGTGCACACAGCACTTCCTGTTTACAGCCACATTACACTTCCTGCTGATGTATATCTGTAAGGACTATGCAAATATAAATGAGAAGATGACTTATCAGTGCTGGTTCACACTAGTGTGATGCCGGAACCCTGCAAATCCACTGCGGATTCCCACATCGCACCTGACTTGCATGAGCCCCAGGTGTCGCAATGAGAGGGGCACCAGGAATACACTGCACCTTCACTAGCAGTAGATTGTGTTGGAAATCATATCAGTGTCAGCAATGATCAGCATAATCCCTGCTGTGTCTCTCCCGGCCTCTGAGGTCTTATGTGGTGGCAGGCGCTAGGAACTAATAGCCCAGGATCGCGGACGGTGGTGTATTCTGGAGTCTCCGGCCCTCTCTGTGTCGTCCCTAATACGACTAGTAACGACTGTGACTATACTAAAGGTTGTGTTAGATGACGATCACTTCCACGTCACATAAGGACCACGGGGAGAGTAACGCTGTGGACCCCGAGTACGTTCAGTCCACGCTACACCCTTAGGCGTCACCTAAACGTCCCAAGGCCGTAGTGTGATCACACTTG
>BLSH010450855.1:2110-18747 GCA_018402905.1 Glandirana rugosa | reverse complement strand
GACCCACCCCTGTCCTATCCCATCACTGACTGACCCACCCTTGTCCTATCCTGTCACTGACTGACTGACCCACCACTGTCCTATCCTGTCACTGACTGACTGACCCACCCCTGTCCTATCCTGTCACTGAATGACCCATCACTATCCTATCCCATCACTGACTGACCCCCTGCTGTCCTATCCCATCACTGACTGACTGGCCCACCCCTGTCGTATCCCATCACTGACTGACCCACCCCTGTCCTATCCTGTCACTGACTGACTGACCCACCACTGTCCTATCCCATCACTAACTGACTGACCCACCCCTGACCTATCCCGTCACTGACTGACTGACCCATCCCTGTCCTATCCCATCACTGACTGACTGACCCACCCCTGACCTATCCCGTCACTCACTGACTGACTGACTCACCGCTGTCCTATCCTATCACTGACTGACCCACCGCTGTCCTATCCTGTCACTGACTGACCCACCGCTGTTCTATCCCATCACTGGCTGATTGACACACTGACAGGGCTATTGCAAGCATAAGGCTGCTTAGGGTGCCTGGATGGGGGGGGGGGGGGGCAGTAAAATGTATGTTTGCCTGCATAGACAAAAATATTTGCACTGGCCCTGGTGCTGCCGCTGTGAACAATCCTCAGCTGCTGCAGGAGGAAAATACAGCTGATCAGTAGAAGTGAATGCCAACCCTGCAAACCCTCCTGCCCAAGTCCCTTATTCTGCTCGCCCCCTGTCTGCCCCCTTGGTCCCCCCAACAGCACTGCTGGCTCCCACCCTCTCCTGCCGGCTGCTGCAGGGGATCTATTCAGGATGAAGAGCTGGGGTAGTGGTCAGTAAAGATGTAATTACCTGGCCCCTTCCTTTTCTGAATGAACACAGTGAGCAATAGGTACCGATCACTCACAGTGTTCATTCATAACGGAAGCATAGTAAACTGGAGCCTCTAATGATCTTTAGGGATGCGCTGTATGTTTGAGTCGAAAGTAAGTTCAACTTGAACATCAGCTGTTCGTTAGTTTGTAGAACAAATGAACATATGGGGTAGCTTGCGACAAGTTCGCCCACCGCGGAGCACCTCATAATGCACCGCGAGATCGCAGTGCATTGACCGCCACTGATTGACCAAAGCATGCACCTGACCTGCATGGTTTGGCCAATCACAGTGTGATGTGCTGTGAGAGCCATGATTGACCAAAGGCAGGGTGCCTTTGGCTAATCATGGCTCAGGGGCTAAGTCCACGCCCCACACTATATAAGGCTGCTGCTTGCACGGCAACCTTTTATAGTCAATGAATAGAGATTAGGCAGGTAGTGTAGTGTGCATTCAGCCAGTGTAGTATATATATATATATATATATATATATAAAATACAATTCAGAGTGTATAGCCAGTTAGTGTAGCATATATATATATATATATATATATATATATATATATATATAATACAATATATATATATATATATATATATATATATATATATATATGTAAAATACAGTTCAGAGTATATAGCTAGTTAGTGTAGTATTTATATCAATCAGTTCAAAGTATATGGTCAGTGTAGTATATATATCAAACAGTTTAGGGTATATAGTCAGTTAGTGTAGTATATATATCAAACAGTTCAGTGTATATAGTGTGACATGCGAGGAGCCATAATGGATGGGCGATACTTGTTGCTTCACATGCGATACTTTGAGGTGACTAGTGAAAGTCCGACCCGTGTTTTGCCAGCCACTGTGGCAGAGCTGGTTCCGGCCCAGACTTTGTGGTCCACTCAAGCCCCTCTCCACCTGCATTTAATGAGTGGAAAGAGCACAGAGGAGAGCTTGATTCTGGATCTCAGAGGGAGAAAGCTGATAGAGCTGTGTGTGATAATTTGGACTCAAAGATCAAGGTTTGCTCTGTGCTTATGTTTTGTGGGTGTCGGGACAGCCCCATACTGTATAGAGAGGAACCTGATTGTTTAGTTTAGCGCTGGATGGCGAAGTTTTGTTTTCTGTTCTTTTATGTGTTTTTTGAGCTTTGTAAACCTGTAATAATAAACCTGGCAACCCGCCAGATTTTAAAGAAACTGACCTCCATGCTGAGTCTTTCCCTCTGAAGAGTAATCACCATGTGCTAATTCTCACAATAGTCAGTTAGTGTAGTATATATTTATGAAACAGTTCAGAGTATATATTCAATTAGTGATATATATATATATATATATATATATATACTGTATATGTATATATAAAACAATTCAGAGTATATAGTTAGTTAGTGTAGTATATATATCAAACAGTTTAGAGTATATAATGCAGCCCGTATAGTGTTTATATAATGCAGTTCAGATAGGGTTTGCCACATCATCCCTTTAATCCAGGACACATATGAATTTCACAGGTTCTGAGGCTAATTTAATGCAGATGAGGCACCAAGTAAGTTTAATTACCAACTTAATCGGCCACAGAACCTGTGTAATTCATATGTGTCCTGGATGGATGATGTGGCAACCCTAAGTCCAGAGTATATAATGCAGTCCGTATAGTATATATAATGCAGTTCAGAGTATATAGTGCAGTCCGTATAGTATATATAATGCAGTTCAGAGTATATAGTGCAGTCCGTATAGTATATATAATGCAGTTCAGAGTATATAGTGCAGTCCGTATAGTATATAATGAAGTTCAGAGTATATAGTGCAGTCCGTATAGTATATATAATGCAGTTCAGAGTATATAGTGCAGTCCGTAGAGTATATATAATGCGGTTCAGAGTATATAGTGCAGTCCGTATAGTATATATAATGCAGTTCAGAGTATATACTGCAGTCCATATAGTATATATAATGCAGTTCAGAGTATATAGTGCAGTCTATACAGTATATAACGCAGTTCAGAGTATATAGTGCAGTCCGTGTCCGCGTAGTATATGTAATACAGTTCAAAGTATAAAGTGCAGTCCGCATAGTATATATAATACAGTTCAGAGTATATAGTGAGGTCCGTGTAGTATATATAATACAGTTCAGAGTATATAGTGTGGACCGTGTATATATATATATATAATACAGTGCAGAGTATATAGTGCGGTCTGTGTAGTATATATATATATATATACAGTTCAGGGTATATAGTACAGTCTGGGTAGTATATATAATATAGTTCAGATTATATAGTGCAATAAAGGTAGTATATATAATACATTGCAGAGTATATAGTGCAGTCAATGTAGTATATATAATACAGTGGAGAATATATAGTGTAGTGTGTAGTCAGTGTAGTATATATAACACAGTGTATTGAAGTGGTTAAGGGGAACCCCATGACAGAATTAGGAGAAAAAAACAGCATGGGGTCCCCCAAAATCCATACCAGGACATTTGGGTCTTGTATAGATTTTAAGGGGAACTCCACACCAATATTATAAAAAAATTGGCGTTGGGTCCCCCCCAAAATCCATACCAGACCCTTATCCGAGCATGCAATCTGGCAGGTCAGGATAGTAGGGGGACAAGCTAACGCCCCCCTCTCCTGAACCATACCAGGCCACATGCCCTCAACGGGGGGGGGGGTGCTTTGGGGTCCTCCCAAAGCACCTTGTCCCCATGTTGATGGGGACAAGGGCCTCATCCCGACAACCCTGGCCGGTGGTTGTCAGGGTCTGTGGGCGGGGGCCCCCAGATCCCGCCTCCCCATGTGAATGGATATTGGGTACATTGCACCCCTCCCCATTCACCAAAAAAGTGTTAAAAAAGGAAAAACCACAACAGACAGTTTTTGACAATTACTTTATTAAAAAAGAATGGCATGTGACGTCAGAAGGGGCGGGGTCATTCGTTTACATCACTGGGTGGCCCCACCCATGCCTATATAAGGGCTGTCAAACCAAAGACAGCCCAATTGGCGGAAACCTCTGAGAGAGGTGGATGCGCTTTTTATTTTTTCTTATTTTTCAAGTCCGTCGAGTGGCGTAATTGACGGTGGATGTACATTGTGGGACACTTTTTTTTAATAAGGGAATTGTCAAAAAACTGTCTTCTGTGGTTTTTACTTTGTGACAGGGTGACAATGTACCCAATACCCATTCACATGGGGGGGGGGGGGTGGGATCTGGGGGCTTCCAGATTCCGATAAGTTCCCCACCTGCAGACCCCGACAACGACCGGTCAGGGTTGTCGAAAGAAGACCCTTGTCCCCATCAACATGTTGAGGGCATGTGGCCTGGTATGGTTCAGGAGGGGGGCGCTCGCTCACCCCCCCACCCTGCCCTGCCAGGTTGCATGCTCAGATAAGGGTCTGGTATGGATTTTGGGTGGACCCCACATCAATTTTTTTTTGGCGTGGAGTTCACTTTAAAATCCATACCAGACCCGAAGTGCCTGGTATGGACTGGGGGGGGGGGGGCCTACGCCCTTTTTTTCATTGGTTTTTCATCTATATTGACAGAACCAGCAATACATTTTTTCCTTTAAAAATGTCATTATTGCTGTGGCATGTTCTACACATCGCACAGATGTGCCACTTTACAGGCAGACCAAGGTGTGACCCCCAGGCACGATCTTTAAAGGAATATTTCATTTTTATTGTTTCACTTTAAGCATTATTAAAATCACTGCTCAAGAAAATACGATTGTTTTAAAAACTTTTTTTGCATTGATACATGTCCCCTAGGGCAGCACCCGGGTTCCCATACCCTTTTTATGACAATAACTTGCATATAAGCCTTTAAAATGAGCACTTTTGATTTTTAATGTTTGTGTCCCATAGATTGTAATAGGGTTCACATGTTCGCTAAAACTTTTTGCCTGTTCGCATATTCTGGTGCGGACCGAACCTAGGGGTGTCCGGCCCATCCCTACCGATCTTCAGTGCAGTTGAGGCTGCAGAGAAAGGAATAGAAGAATCTGTGCCTTCAATTTCTTTCTCTGTTTCAACAGTGTTGCATCAGAGGTCTGTTTAAACTGCTGATATTTCACCAAAGCCCCCAACAGGGCTCCTAAAAAAAATGTAAGAAATAATTTAAAAAATGTAAAAATATTATATAAAAAAAATTAAAGTAAAAAACTACTGACACCAGTGGACGAAGGCCACTGCTCTACTGACAGACACAATCCACTGCTCTTCTGAATGACACTGTCCAGTGTCCTGTCCTACTGACACAGTCTACTGCCCTCCTACCACCAACCTCTGCCCTACTGACGCCTTCCTTCAGTTTTTTGGGTAAAAAAAAGCAAAAAAGACACTTCTGTGTTGCTTTTCAGCGCTGCCCATTCATTGCAATGGGCAGGGGTGTTTTGGGAGCGTGTTTATAGTGCTCCCAGCCCACCCCAAAGATGCTGCTTGCAGAACTTTTCGTAATAACCCACAAGCGCACCTCCCCAGTGGGAGGCAGTTTTCAGGCGTTTTTCAGAGGCTATATCTAATGCTAAATGCCTGAAAACTGCCTCAGTGTGAAAGGGGTCTTAAGGAAGTCTAAAGCCCCGTACACATGGTTCGACGATCGTACGTACGACTGTGTCGAATCGTACGTTGGCTGTTGTATGTAGCATGCTGACGTGCACCCGACGGTCGTGCAAACAACATGCGGACGGGCTTGGACCCTAAACCAACATAGGAGAAGGAGGGAGAGGAGTTGCTGGACCAAAAATTGGTTGCTTACCCGTGATCAATTTGGTCATATGGCTTTGGTCAGGGAGCTCCAGGAGAATAATCCTGATAATTTTAGGAATTATCTCCGGATGACGGACCCCTGCTTTAGCCACCTCTTGGCATTGGTGTCCCCCTATATCCAGAAGGAGGACACATGCATGCGCCTTGCTATCACCCCTGAGCAAAGGCTCATTGCTACCCTGCGCTACCTGGCGACAGGAAGAAGCCTGCAGGACCTGAAGTTCACCACAGGCATCTCCCCCCAGGCTCTTGGAGTGATCATTCCTGAGACATGCTCAGCCATCATCCAGGTGCTGCAGAAGGACTATATTAAGGTATGTTTCATGTTAATACCACATTTTATGTGTTTCCGTTTGATAATATAGTATTTGCCCTTTTTGCCAATACCTAATTAGCAACATTACAATATGCCGTGAATGTCTTCTTTGGCCTCATGCATGCTCTAAGCTTTTTTCAGCCCCTTTTTTCCCCTCTACATGCCTCCCCAGCATGTTGTCCAGTGTCCATACACACTCAGAGGGTAGGGTTGCCACATAATCCCTTTAATCCAGGATACATATGAATTACACAGTTTCTGAGGCTGATTTAATGCAGATAAGGCACCAATTGAGTTTAATTACCACCTTAATCAGCCACAGAACCTGTGTAATTAGTATGTGTCCTGTATTAAAGGGATGATGTGGCAACCCTATCAGAGGGCCGCCATCAGGGGGTACAGGCAGTACTGTTGTAAGGGGCCCCAGTGTCTCAAGGGGCCCTTACAACAAAGACTTTAGCAGTCTTTAACATTGGAGTCTATGGGAGGGGGGCATCCAGTTTGGGGAGACCATTCTCCTGAACCCTAGGCGACAAAAATAACAAACTTTACCCACAAGGAGAGGCCCCCCTGGACCACAACTGGTTCAAATTTGGGACCTGCAGCACCTATGCTTTGGCACAAGGTCTTATTGCAAGCATTGAGTGAGGCTGTGTTGCCTGTGCACTGCTTTTTGAATCCCTTGGATTTCACACTAGCATGCATTGCACACTTTGCTGGGTCATGCTTGGCAGGCTACATCTCTCAAGTGTGACAGAGTGTATTGTTCCTACTGGGGCTGCAACATGTGTACCCCCCTGGCCAGTGGGCAGTGGTTGAATGGCCCAGTGTGTCAGTCCTGGGTAAGGTTGGTGGTCAGAAGGGGGGCAGGTTTAAAGCTGTGTAAGGGGCTCCCAAATTTCTGATGGCTGCACTGCCCAGTCAGCCTGGTAATGCCACAATTATTTATGTCAGATGCAGTTTAGGCGCCCCCCCCCTCCAAAAACACACACTTTTGCCACATTATATTTTGCTTTGCAACCAGGCAGAGTGCTTGAGGTGTTCTTATTATGTGAAACCTAAGCCCCATGCTCCCAAAAAGTTACATCATTTAAAACTACTGTATCTCCAGAAATGTAATCTCCTACACACACTCTCCATCGTTTGCTGGTGACATTTCCCTACTATTTCCCCAAAACATGTAGTGCAAGGGCCTGCTTGATTTTCTCCTTATTTTACCTCGTGATCTCTTTTGTTTGAATATGGTTGGAAAAGTGTAATTAGCCAAGTCTATTTTCTGCAGGTTGTGCTTCTCCCATGTCTTTACATCTTGACTGAGCTGGGAATGGAAGTGTAGCCTTATGTTGCCCTTGCATTTGTATGTTGAAGAACATTTTTATGTTTGTTGGCAAAGTCTAATTTTTTTTTTTATCCACAGTTTCCTTCAAATCCCCAGCAGTGGCAGGAAGTTGCTGCCCAGTTCATGCAGCAACGTGATTTTACGAACTGCGGGGGTGCCATTGATGGGAAGCATGTTCGGATTGTGCCACCACCCAACTCGGGCTCCTATTATTTTAATTATAAGGGGTTCTGCAGCATTGTGATGCTTGCTATAGTGTCGGCAAGTTATGAGTTTTTGTACCTGGACGTGAGGAAGAATGGCCGCAACTCCGATGGAGGCGTCATCATGCAGACGGAGTTCTATAGGCGGCTTCAGAATGGCACCCTCAACTTGCCACCTGCAGACCACAACGTGGAGGGTCTGAACTTTGTTTTCATTGCAGATGAGGCGTTTGGGCTTGGGGAACATATAATGAAGCCGTTTCCGCAACATAACCTGACCGCTGACCAGCGGATTTTTAATTACCGACTTTCAAGTGCTCGAAGAGTGGTGGAAAATGCCTTTGGCATTTTGGCTAACAGATTTTGTCTGTTTTTGACGCCTATAAACCTGGCGTTATATAAAATTAACCACGTGGTACTGTGCTGCTGCATTCTCCATAATTTTTTGCGCAGGAATGTCACAAATTATCTTCAAACTGGACCCACTGACCCTGATGCAGCCCTGCCAGGCCCAAGTACAGCAACATTCATTGAAGGCCGTCCGTCAGATGCAATGGCAGACCTTCAAAGTCGACGTGCTACCTTGGCCACCCAGAATGCCAGAGAATTGCGAATAAAATACATGGAGTATTTTGTGGGGAGAGGGGCTGTGTCCTGGCAAAACATGATTACAGATCATTAATCTTATCCTTATAAATTAATCCTTCATTTTAACTACTCTTGTCTGTGTGTTTTTTCATGTGGAAAAGAGATATTCTATGTGTGCTTTGTTTTTGCTCTTGCTCCAAGAGAGAAATCTAACCTTCATTTCTCCATGAGATCCAAATTTCACCTTCTGAAATGTATTTTGGTGTGCAGGGGTTGTGCTACATATACACAAACACAAAATGTTGTTGGCGTTCACGCATTCCATGCATGAAGACCAAAAACATGATGCATTAACAACTGTTTTAAATGTTAAGAGATGAACTACATCTGCGTTGACCACATAGAAGAGCACGTTTGCTGTTTAAAGACCTAAACTTTATGGAACTCACAGGCATACATAAAGAAAAGAAGAAGTCACACACTGTTAGTATCAAATATATATTTATATTGTTTGCACATTCTGATGTGCTTAGCAACATTTTAAATCCACATATAAATCCACATATAAATCCACATATAAAACCAGATATAAAACCGAGAAATAAAACGGGGAAAAACATGGTAAGGGTACAAACAAAAGTGTGTAAACATGTACTTCATGACATCAGGGGTTGTCAAGTGTCATCTTTCTGTGTGGGCAAACCCCCCCTTCCTCCAAACTGGAGTTTCTTGGAGAAAGGGGTGTTGTATCTGAGAAATGTGTGAGTGCATCACATCAGTGGTTGCAAGCTGACGCATTTCAGAGTTGCCCCCTTTATCCAAGATAGTGGAGTTTGTTTAAAGGTGCCCACCCCCAAAACGTGTCAGCTCAGAACCCATGATGGGATCAACTCACACATTTCTCCGATGCAACACCCCTTTCTCCCAGAAACTCCAACCCCTGATGCGATGGAGTACATGTTTACACGCTTTTTGGGAGCCCCTTTAAAGTGGGCAACATGCCCTAAAATGGGGTCCACCACACCAGCCCAATTGCAAGAATTGCCTTAAAATTTTCCCAGCATGTCCCCAACATCCCTCAGTCACTGCTGGAGGTTCTGCTCTGCCCTCTTTTGTTCCTGGGCCAACCTCTGCAGTTCCTGTGCTGCCCTCTCCATCTTCTCCAGCTCCACACGGCACCACTGGATGTCCCGGCTGAGGCGGCCAATGGTGCAGTGTGGCAGCTCGTGAGCTGTAAGTAGAGGAAAATGCATAAGGTCAATGATGTGCAGCATAATAGCTGATGATGGCTTGGATGGACCTATTTTTGGAGAATTGTTTGGGGGGGAGGGGGTGCACTTTCCAAACACTTTAACCACTTCCCGACCGCCTGCCGTGTTTTCACAGCGGCAGTCGGGTTGCTGTGCGCGAATCGCCGTAAAAAGGCGGCGATCTGCGAACGGCCACTAGGGGGTGCGCGCCCACCACACTCCAATGTCCGCTGGCAAGCTGTGATGAGCGGCCACAGGCAAAGTCATTGGTCCAAAAAAAGTGTCCAAATTGACGTTTAAAGCAACGCAGTGCCAAATCGCAAAAAGTGCTCTGGTCCTAAAGCTGGAAAACCTTCCGGTTGGTAAGTGGTTAAAGGCAACAATAATAAAGGCTATGGCCATACTTTAGAAAAAAGTAAAAAAGGTGTGTTGGTTTATTAACTGCTGTCTGCTGTCCCATGTACCAAATAGGCATGTCAATACACAAGAAACAATAATAGAACAGTACTTACAAGGGCAAACAACAGGTTCCCTCGGGGACTGGGGATGTTGGGGCAGCTCCTGGCAATCTGAGTCCTCTAAAAAAAGAAAAAAATGCATTCATTGAGCATCCCAAAGTCACTTCAGGTTCAACACATACATTGCGGGATATGTTTCAAGTGTACCAACCTTGCAATTGAGCTGGGCTGCTCACATCTGCTGGACTTCCACCACCGGCTTGGGGGGCCTCTGGAGTCATTTCTGAAACTAAACAACAACAAACAGACAATGATGCCATTTGCCAGGGCCAAAATACTTGACAAGTGGCAACATTCGTCAACTCCTACAGCTGCCCTTGCTCCTATGGGATGTGGGTTGTCTGCTATCCATCATATGCATTTGTGTGTCTTCCAGCACTGAGGGCTATCCTCTCACCATATCTGCACTAGCAAGGCTGGATTAATGATCACTGATGAATCAGCCAGCAGCCAGTAAAGTGATACTTATCCTTTAATTTAGGCCTGACACCCCCGCCCCCCCTTTTGGCCACCTAGCAGCGCCCCTGTCTGTGGCACAATTTATCTAATTGTCATTTAGCACTTACCTTCTGGGGATGAAGGTGGGCTTACAGCCACCTCTGCTGACGGGCCAGGGGTGGCCTCATCTGTGGGTTCCTGAGGGGGGTGGGCCCTTTGCTTTATTGTTTTCCTGCTGCAAAATACAAAAAGAACATAAGTGCAAAAGCTAAAGGAATGTCTGAAAACAGTCTAAAATGGTATTCTTCATATACAGTATGCTTGATTTTGAAATTAAATTTGGGAACCCCAAGGCATACAAAGATTACAAAAATTCACAGATAATTCTCTCTAGCTACTTTGACCAAGAACAGATCCACACACAGAATTTACACATCTACATACTGGTAACAAAATTAAACTGCTTACTTTTTTCTAGGATCCGATGGATCCGGCGCAGCTGGTCGGGCTCCCTATGTTTGAGGTCGGACCAGCGCTTCCGCAGCTGATCCTTGCTCCGCTGGACCCCATATTTGGCAGAGAGCCTCCCAATGACCCTCTCTAGCACATAGTCTTTATGACTGTTGGGCCTTTCATAGTCCCCCCTCCTACAGTCATAGTCTTTTGCCTCCATGATTGCCACCATATCTGCCATTTCTGGCTTGGTCAAGGGGGTGGCCTTAATCTTTCAGTGGCTCCTGCGGGAATCCGCCATTCATGATTTGCTCTATCGATGTTGCTGCAAACGTTCGTTCGTTCCGTGGAGGCGTTGGTATGTGTCACGCCCCAGCATCACGACGCACCTGAGAGCGGTACGCATGCACAATGTAAAGCAAGGTATAAAAGACGAGCGAACGGTCACGAAAATTGCCGTAGGTAGGAGCGCTCTGTGGGGCGATCGCTGTAGGACGACCGCTGTGGAAGAACTCTGTGGAAATGAAGGTTCGCCTGGATTTTCAGATATAGGTGGGTAGAGGCCTATACTGTTATGCTTGGATTGCAGGTACATGGGGGCCCCATGATAATCTCTCATACTTGACAATTGTCCCGGATTGACCAGGAAAGTCATGTTTTTTACTAAGCTGTCCCAGGATATCTGTGTCCTGGGCAGCATCCCGGAGCCTGTATTGTGCCCTCCTAAACACCCCCTGTACTGTGCCCTTCTGCTCCCCCTTTGTGTTATTTAGTCTTTGATTTATGACATATTTTAAAATCTATTTGATTGAAAGTAGTGATGAATATATGTTTAATTCCATCAACAATTTATACTTAAATTCTTGAGAGCAGGTGCATAAAACGGGGCAGGCTGGTAAGGGCCCTAGTGCCTTACTTTGCCCAGGGGCCCATGGTGGTATTAAGACTGTTGGGAAGAATGGCTTATACTGCTTAGGTTTGCTACATCACCCCTTTAATACAGGACAGATATTAATTACTCAGGTTCTGTGGCTGATTAAGGTGGTAATTAAACTCACTTGGTGCCTTACCTGCATTAAATTAGCCTCTGAACCTGTGTAATCTATATGTGTCCTGGATTAAATGGATGATGCAGCAAGCCTAATACTGCTTGGCTTGGGGCCTAGATTTGGTGGGGCTTTTATAGGGGTATGCTGGGTGAAGTTACATGATGCTTTTTCTTCTCTCTTGCAGGCATAATGAGTGACCGATTCTTTACCCAGGAATTCCTCACTAAATTTATAGAGCTATACCACCAGCTCCCCTGCCTGTGGAACATCCAGCTGAAAGATTACCATAACAAGACCCGTAAGGAGGCAGCGCTAAGCCAGCTGGTTGACCTCTTTAAAGAGATTAACCCAGAGGCAACCACCAAATATGTGCGGCAAAAAATTGCCAACCTTCGCACAACCTTTGCCAGGGAGGTGAAGAAGGTAGAGCAGCCCAAAAGGTCTGGAGCTGCAGCATCTGAGGTGTATGTACCTAAACTGTGGTACTTTACCAGCCTGCAGTTCCTACAGAGTATATCTGAGGCTAGGCCATCAATCTCTACCCTTCCCTCAACTTCAGGGGAGGTCGTGTCTCCTGCTAGACATGAGGAGGAGGAGGAGGAGGCCGTCTTGACCCAGGTATAGTGTTGGTGAACATATTGTAAAGATAAAATACAATGATAACAACTAAACATTATTGTCCAAACATTAGAGTCTTAACACATTTGTTTCTAGATCCAAACCCAGTTGTGGCCTAAAGTCATTTTAAATCAAAATGCTGGTGCCAGAATGGTAGTGTTTGTCATTTCTAATTATTCAATAAGCAACAGTAATGAAATGTAAATTTGTTTGGATTCATCACCCACACAAACATATTCTAATATTGTCACTTTTTTATACTCAGGAAAGTGTCACCGAGACGGTGACTGAGGAGGAGGCAGCTGGGCCATCACAGCCATGTGAGTCACGGATTGGGAGGAGAAGGAAAAGGAGGGCCCAGAACGCAGATGATGCTGCTGCGTTCTTCCAGCAGGCAACAATAGTCCTCCAAAGAGAGCCGGAGGAGGAGGAGTAATTTGCAGCATTTGCAGCAGCAAAGCACAAAAAAATGAATGAGCTGCAAAAAAACATTGCTGAAGATTTGATGAGCCAAGTGCTCATCAAGGGGGCGATGGGGCTCCTAACCCGGAACACAAAGATGGTGGAAGATGTTCCACCACCTCCACCACCTGCCCCATCCCAACCACATCCACTGCCACAGCAGCATGCTGCCCAGTGGCAGTATTATCCCCAGGGCCCCCAACAACCCTGGTCTGGGGATTATGGGCAGTACCCCCATTGAGGGCTTTATTTTTTGTTTCTGTTTTTTTTTGTTGTTTTAATTTTTTACATATTTTGTTATACTTTATACATTTGTTTTGTGTTATATTTTCTTTGAGGAAAAATATTCTTATTATTTAATTTGTATTCTTTATGCTTTCAAAATAAAGAATATTTAAAATAACAATACTTGCCTAAGTTTATTAAAGAAAATGACAGGTTTGAAGTAGGCAGTTACATTAAAAATAAAAGTTAGAACAAATAGCAAGGGACCACAAACACATTCAATTCAAGGAATTCTCGTATTTCAGAGATTATAATATTGGGGAAATGGTAAATAGAAGAAAAGAGATTGAAAATAATGCAAATTCTATTAATATCACTACAGAACAGCTGTCTTTTATTACATTAGTATCATGTGTATCACTAGCAATGTGCATCTTCATTATTATCCCATTGAAAAAGATGCTAATGTGCGCCGCATTTCACTATTTGAATTGAATTGCCAATAGACAAACGAATATGCAATTGTGAAACAGAAACCTAGTTTTACACGAACGGACACTTGACGCATGCGTGTTTTGCGCAATACAACTTGTTGTACCAACTGCTCTGTACACACGATACAACGGTCGTATGAGAGCTTGTTGGTACGACCAAGTTTTCTAGTCTGCTCATACAACTCCCCTTGTACGACCGTCGTATGTTGGCTGCTCAAAATCACGCATACGAACGATCGATTCCGCATACAACGGTCGTGAGTACGACCTGTTGTATACGACAGTCGAACCGCGTGTACGGGGCTTAAGTTTATATTTTTTACAGTGACGTTTGTTTTATTATGTTTTTCTACGTTTTCCTAACTATTAGTTAGGCCTTGCTAGTTAATTTCTTTAAAAAAAAGGATGGGGTGGGTGGGGTGATGAGCCACAGTGATTTTTGTTCTCTTCCATGTTGTTTAGGTAGATCTCCACCTATCAAAGGTTGCCTACCCCTGGTATAGATGCAGCCAGCAGCTGTAGGGTTTGGCTTCAACTGGGCTCCACCTCCAACAGGCGTGGGGTTAACTGTGATGTAACCCAACTACAAAAAAAAAAAACCAGATTAGAGCCCCACAACCCCCCAACATTCTATTCATAATACATGGAATCCAAAGAATGAGGATGCTGTGACCTTGAAATATAGCATATACACATTATTAATAGTATTAATAAAGTGTATATGCTAAATTTTGTTTGTCACAGCAGCCTCATTCTTTAAATTCCATGTATTATGAATAGAATGTTGGGGGGGGGGGGCTGCAGTTGGGTTGCATATTAGTCTTTATTAGGAGCTCCACCGGTCGGTAGGGGGTGCAGTTTGACATTTTTACACTGGGCACTGAATTACTTTGTCCCGGCACTGGGGGGAGGGGAGACACACAAACTGAGTCTTTGCCCCAGGTGAAAGAATGTCTAGCTTCGCCACTGTCTCTGATCCTCCCCTTCTTTCATAATCCGCAATCCATATCTTGATAGTACAATGCCTTGGGGGCTCTCTGCATATGCTCATTTTGGTGTGTATTGCTAGAGAGTTTTTTTTTTTATTTGGGTGGGTGCATGTGATCAGCACAGAGCCAATTAGCACTGTTCAGACAGAGGGTCAGGAGTCATGCAGCCTCATAGGACAGCCAGATGAGAATGAAAACTCCTCCTACAAGCTTTAACCAGTGCTCGGCAAGACACTGATAGAAGTCACAAGATTGCTATACACTGCTGATGAGATAAGGTATTTAGCAGTTTATATTTATTAAAATATTTGCATTTCCATGTTCTGTGTACTGTGGGAGACCAGATATAGTGAATGCAGGGTCATGGGTTTAGTAACACTTTAACTACACATTTACTGAACATACCAAAAAGTAACATAACAAAGGGAAGTTCCTAAATGGTAGAAGAAAAGACAAAACTAACAATTAGAAGTGCCTACTTCCATGTAATTTATTTCACACAAATTGTATAAAAGGTGCACCTTGCTTTATCCCCAACCCCAACACAAGAATGCGATACAGAAAGATTGCTATGATGAGTAGTGAGCATGGCCATATACAGTTTTTAGAAAGAAAGAAGTGTGCCTCACATCAGACCCTACTAAAAAAGAAAAAATAACAAAAACAAACAACATCATAGGAAGAACAATTTTGCAGGGTATCTTCAATAACATTATGCAGGTAGAAAGAAGAATGGATTCTGCCAGGTACCTGTAAATCAAGAGATTCAAAAAGGAAGCTGACATTCATATGGATTGTGGACACTGAAAATGACTGTCCTCAGCTAACCGTGGTTGGCCAACGCTGACTGGCTACTATAGCTCCAAGCACCTTAACCAACCTTGGCGGGAAGGTAAGGGCAGGCTGCTACAATACACATGAGGAAATTCTGGCTTGGGAGGGATGAGCACAGCAGTTTTAGAATCCAATAAATGATAGTAGATAATGACAAGCACAGGATTCTTAAAGTGGACCTTAGTCATTTTTTTTCAACTTTCCATCTATTAAATCTTCTGCCCTTGTTGTTTTAACTTTGGATAGTAAAACTTTTTTTCTGCCAGTAAATACCTTATACAGCCCATTTCCTGTTTCTTGTCTCATCATTAGCCTAGGCTCTTGTCAGAGTTTGCCAGGAAGGGAGGATAGATGAGTCATAAGAAGGCTAATGAAAGCCGCAGGGCTGCAGAGTTAGAGGTGTGCCTCTGTGTGTCTGTGTAAATCCAGGAAGTGAACAGGCAGCAGCTTCAGCTGCCCACAGTTAAAATGGCTGCAGCCAGACTTAGTGGAGGGAGTTTTCTGCAGCATATTTGGCAAGTACAGAATTACAGTATATATAAAATAATATGCAAAGTGGTTGGAGGGAAGCTTCAGAATGACAAAGATGTTTTTATTACAAATTATGTGAGCAGACTGAAGTTCCTCTTTAAGCAGTAGAGAGGCTTTAAGAAAGTACGGTGGCCTCAGGGAAGGTTGAAGCAACAATGCCTTCCCTTCAGGCTAGTACCTTGCAAGAAAAAAAAAAGTACAGACTGGTTAATGGAAATGGTGCAATGTACTGTGTGTGTTCTCAAACTGTGTGCACTCTTGATTATATGTGCTCTATCTCTGAGTTTTCTATCTGTTGTAGGCTCTCATTTACTCTAGCTGCAAGTGCAGTGACTGTATGTGCCTTGTCTGTGTAAACTGTTTATGTTTTTCGTTTTCATAGGTCTATGTTCTGTTCAGCTGGTTCACTTATTTCTAAATTACATTTTTCTTTTTTAACAAATGCTGAAATCATGGTTACGTTTAATTGTGCTGATATCCTAGCACATTAATAGCAATTGCTGTTCTGTGTTAACTTCCCATTCACAGGTTTTACAGGTTTTACATCTTAGAAATGCTAGGTCAAATGTGAAAGGAAGTGATCTGATGCAATAATATGTAAAAGTTACCACATTTGATCAGTAGAATTCAAGCCAAGCTAAAAAAAAAAAAAGTGTCATGTAACGT
>BLSH010450830.1:39586-50232 GCA_018402905.1 Glandirana rugosa | reverse complement strand
TGCACACAGGGGGCTCAAACATCTGGGGTGGGGGGGGGGGGGTTAAGTGCTTGGAAGTAACATTAATATATTATACAATACAGGAGGCAAGCAACATAGTCATACACCATGGATATTAACCACGTACCTTAAGGTGATTGGGCACTGGTAAACTTTTGAGGTCTCACCTCCCTGGGTGGGCACTGGCAAGCTTTTTAGGACACAGACCCCTGGGTGGACACTGGCAAACTTTTAAGGACACACTCCCCTGGATGGACACTGGCAAGCATTTGAGGACTCACCTCTCTGGGTGGACACTGGCAAACTTTTGAGGACTCACCTCTCTGGGTGGACACTGGCAAACTTTTGAGGACTCACCTCCCTGGGTGGACACTGGCAAGCTTTTGAGGACTCACCTCCTTGGGTGGACACTGGCAAACTTTTGAGGACTCACCTCCCTGGGTGGACACTGGCAAACTTTTGAGGACTCACCTCCCTGGGTGGACACTGGCAAGCTTTTGAGCACACACCCCCCTGGAGCACCTCCCCTATAACCCTACCCCACTCAGTGAGTTCTCAGTTTTATGCTAATGTCTGAAGGTGATGGACCTCTTCTCCTTCCTGGATAAATCAGCACAGTGGCCAAGACCATACAGCGCTATAACAGGACAGGTTCCACTCAGAACAGCGCCTCGCCATGGTCGACCAAAGAAGTTGAGTGCAGTGCTCAGCGTCATATCCAGAGGTTGTCTTTGGGAAATAGACGTATGAGTGCTGCTGCAGAGGTTGAAGGGGTGGGGGGCCAGCCTGTCAGTGCTCAGACCATACGCCCCACACTACCACAAATTGGTCTGCATGGCTGTCACCTCAGAAGGAAGCCTCTTCTAAAGATGATGCACAAGGAAGCCTGCAAACAGTTTGCTGAAGACAAGCAGACTAAGGACATGGATTACCGGAACCATGTCCTGTGGTCTGATGAGACCAAGATAAACGTATTAGGTTCAGATGGTGTCAAGTGTGTGTGGCAGCAACCAGGTGAGGAGTACAAAGACAAGTGTGTCTTGCCTACAGTCAAGCATGATGGTGGGAGTGTCGTGGTCTGGAGCTGCATGAATGCTGCCGGCACTGGGGAGCTGCAGTTCATTGAGGGAACCATGAATGCCAACATGTACTGTGGCATACTGAAGCAGAGCATGACCCTCTCCCTTCAGAGACTGGGCTGCAGGGCAGTATTCCAACATGGTAACGACCCCAAACACCTCCAAGACGACCACTGCCTTGCTAAAGAAGCTGAGGGTAAAGGTGATGGACTGGCCAAGCATTTCTCCAGACCTAAACCCTATTGAGCATCTGTGGGGCTCCTCAAACGGAAGGTGGAGGAGCGCAAGGTCTCTGACATCCACCAGCTCTGTGATGTCGTCATGGAGGAGGGGAAGAGGACTCCAGTGCCAACCTGTGAAGCTCTGGTGGCCTCCATGCCCAAGAGGGTTAAGGCAGTGCTGGAAAATAATGGTGGCCACACAAAATATTGTCACTTTGGGCCCAATTTGGACATTTTCACTTAGGGGAGTACTCACTTTTGTTGCCAGCGGTTTAGACATTAATGGCTGTGTGTTGAGTTATTTTGAGGGGACAGTATATTTACACTGTTATACAAGCTGTACACTCACTACTTTACATTGTAGAAAAGTGTCATTTCTTCAGTGTTAAAAAAAAGATAGAATAAAATATTTACAAAAATGCGAGGGATGCACTTACTTTTGTGAGATACTGTAGGTGGACATTATAATAAGGGCACTTGGACGTATTGTGTAATTATTATGTGGAACTCAATTGTTAGCACTGCCACTTTCTGCACATAGAAATTGGTTTAGCAGAACATTAGTTGTATTGTTTTTATTCATATTATTTTTACACATTAAAAAAGTAGGTTTCATATCAGCGCTGCACCATTACTATTTACAGATATTGTTCATTGCTCATGGAACCCATAGAAACCTTTGGAGGAACCCTGGCTGAGAAAGGATGGAATGGGCAGTGATATATTTCTCTCCCCCTTGGTGGAAATGGAGATGACCCCATCTATAAGGATATACAGGACATCCACACACAGCACAAGGCCGTGTTCTCACTACCAGACGCTTCTCAGGGGCTTCAGGGTAAAGGTGATGGACTGGCCAAGCATGTCTCCATGTCTCCTCTGAGCTCCACAAGGTGGTGATCTCACTTCTATCCAGACAGGAAGTCTCTATGGAAGACAGGAAGTGATGTCAGATAAAAATTAGGGGGAAAAGCATGCATGCCCTTATGGACTCCGGAAGCCTGGTTACTAGGGTTGCCACATCACCCCTTTAATCCAGGACACATATTAATTCCACAGGTTCTGTGGTTGACTAAGGTGGTAATTAAACTCACTTGGTGCCTCATCTCCATTAAATTAGCCTCAGAACAACCTGTGTAATTCAGATGTGTCCTGGATTAAAGGGATGAGGTGGCAACCCTACTGGTTACTCTGGTTCATACCCGACTTGTGGACCCTGAACAGATGACCCAGTGTCAGGTAGGAGTGGTATGTGTGCACGGGGACTGTAAAATGAACCCTAGGGCGCTGGTGACTGACACCAGCTCAGGGTCAGTTTGCCATGAAGTGTCCCCTGTCGTATTGCACAGTTTAATACCAGAGAGAGACTCTCCACTGTTCCAGGAACTCTGCAGTAGGAAGGATAAGACTCCTGAGCCTCGACTTTCTAGTGGAACTACAGGGGGGAACCTCAACCCCCTTGAACCAAAGGTTGATGAATATGATGTAGAGGTGACCACTGGTGAAAATATGTCTTTTCCCCTAGCAGTCTGTGTGGGTGAACCGGAAGTGGCCCCTGAGACCCTAGAGTTGCCCAGTGTGCCAGAGCTAGAGGTCTCCTGGGAGAACCTTTGGGAAGCCAAGTTACAGGACCCTACTCTTGAAGGTAAACAATGAGACCCCGGTAGCTCCAGGGCTGGGGAATGGGTTCCCTCATATGGCAGTTAACTATGACATGTTGTATCGGGTTGAGATTGAGGAACAACTCATGGTGCCCGGCCCCTATAGGAGGACAGCGTTAAATCTGGCAAATGCACATCCCCTGGGAGGGTCACCTGGCATATGAAAAGACCAAATGTATTTTAGTGTTTCTTTTGGCCTGGGATATTTGCCGATGTAAAACACTATTGTGAGTCTTAACCCGAGTGTCAGCCCCTACGCCTCATTACTGGGGATTGAGGAGATGACCCCATCTATTTTTTTTTTTAATTCTGTTTTATTTGAATTGGTAAGGTGGAGCGTTAGAAAACAGAGCCCCTGGGCATTCCCCGGCTCAAACAAATATAACATAACACCACTGCTTAAAAATACCATTAACCAAGTAAACATTAGCTATTTACATCTTAACCACTTCCTTACTGGGCACTTAAACCCCCCTCCTGCCCGGACCAATTTTCAGTTTTCAGCGCTGTCGCTCTTTGAATGACAATTGCGCGGTCGTGCGACGTTGTACCCAAACAAAATTGGCGTCCTTTTTTTCCCACAAATAGAGCTTTCTTTTGGTGGTATTTGATCGCCTCTGCGTCATTTCTGATCGCCGCTATAAACAAAAAAAGAGCGACAATTTTGAAAAAAAACAATATTTTTTTCTTTTTGCTATAATAAATATCCAAAAATAAAAAATAAAAAAACAAATTTATTCATCAGTTTTGACCGATTTATATTCTTCTACATATTTTTGGTTAAAAAAATCGCAATCGGCGTTTATTGATTGGGTTGCGCAAAAGTTATAGCGTCTACAAACTATGGACATTGATTTATGGCGTTTTTATTATTTTATTTTTTTTTTACTGGTAATGGCGGCGATCTGCGATTTTTATCGGTACTGCGATATCGGGGCGGACATGTCGGAGGTTTTTGACACTTTTTTGGGACCAATGACATTTATACAGCGATCAGAAATTTAAATATCCACTGATTACTGTATAAATGTCATTGGCAGTGAAGGGGTTAACCTGCAGGGGGCAGTGAAGGGGTTAACTATGTTCCCTGGGTGTGTTCTAACTGTGGGGGGGTGGGGTTGACAGGGGCATGACAGATCTAACTGATCCCAGTGACAGGGATCAGTAGATCTTGCATGCCCCCCTCACAGAACGGGGAACCGCCGTGTTTACTTCGGCGGTTCCCCGTTCCTCCTGTCTGTAAGGAGATCGCGGGTCTCCGGCGGACATCGGGTCCGCCTGACCCGCGGGTACGCTCCCGCGGGCGCGTGCGGCGCGTGCACGTGCCGCTCGCGCCCGCGGGAGCGCGCCCAGCACGAGCCGAATGGGAGGACGTCTATTGACGTCCTCCCGGCATTTTAGAGCCGCGCTGTAGCCGTCATTCGGCTATATCGGCGGCGCGAGGAGGTTAAGGTTGCAGCAAATAAAATCGGGATTTTGTAGTTGGTCCGGAAACACGACAGAAAGATTAGAACCTTCACTTTGATATGTGAAGGAAACGACATCGTTGGCAAAGGGCATATTGGTATACCTCTCAAAGCCAATAATTGAGGAGATGGGAGGTTCTGGTTGGCTTATAGTATGAGGGGTACCTTGGGTAGCATTGGTGACATCTGATTCTAGCCAAATGTTCCAAATTCTATCAAATTTTGAAGGGCAGCTCCTAGTCAGATAGGCGGCCTTGTAAAGTGGCACTGCCGAGTTTACCAAGGTTTTCCAGAAATTTAGGCAGGGCACTTAGTGGTTGCTTCCAATTAAGAAGTAAGGCCTTTCTAGCATAAAATAATAGGAGCCCTAGTAGGGTTCTAGTTGCCCTGCAGTTTGCCAAGGAGGCAACCAGGCCCAGCAAGGCGATCGAGGCAGTGGATGGAACATGTATAGTCGTTAGAGTGGCAATAAAGTCGATAACTGCTGACGAGAATGACTGTACTTGGGGGCAGGACCACAACCTATGCGTAAAGTCTTCATCTCTCATCCCACATTTCCAGCAGTTTGCTGAGGCTCCCGGGTATATCCTGCCCAGTCTAATGGGTGTCATATATACACAGTGCACCAATTTAACCTCTTGCTTACTGGGCACTTAAACCCCCCCTCCTGCCCAGACCAATTTTAGGCTTTCAGCGCTGTCGCATTTTGAATGAGAATTGCGCGGTCGTGCGACGTTGTACCCGAACAAAATTTTTATCATTTTTTTCCCCACAAATAGAGCTTTATTTTGGTGGTATTTGATCACCTCTGCGGTTTTTATTTTTTGCGCTATAAACAAAGAGCGACAATTTTGATAAAAGAACAATATTTTTTAATTTTTGCTATAATAAATATCTAAAAAAAAATATAAAAAAAAATGATTCATCGGGTTTGGCCAATATATATTCTTCTACATATTTTTGGTAAAAAAAAAAAATCACAATCGGCGTTTATTGATTGCGTCTACAAACTATGGGAATTGATTTATGGCGTTTTTATTATTATTTTTTTTTTTTTACTAGTAATGGCGGCGATCTGCGATTTTTATCGGGACTTTGATATTGCGGCGGACATGTCGGACATTTTTGACACTTTTTTGGGACCAATAACATTTATACACCGATCAGAAATGTAAATGTCCACAGAACACTGAATAAATGTCACTGGCAGTGAAGGGGTTAACCTGCAGGGGGCAGTGAAGGGGTTAACTGTGTTCCCTAGGCGTGTTCTAACTGTGTGGGGGCGGGGCTGGCAGGGACATAACAGATCTAACTGAATCCAGTGACAGGGATCAGTAGAATTGTCATGTCCCCTTCACAGAATGGAGAACCGCCATGTTTACATCAGCGGTTCCCCGTTCAGCATTACAATTGATTTGTCCAGGATAGCAAAGTAATAGGCATCAAATGGGTAGAGTCATTGTAATACATCTCAAGAATGGCGGCATTTAATGAATGAGAAAGGATAAAAGAAAATAATACATGACTTCCAATCTGTGCTTGTCCCCTCCTTTTCCCCCCTTCCTTGGGATTTCCATAAAGTATTATAAGGTGGATAGACCTTGTAGACTACCTAGGTTTATTATCGCGCTTACTAGGGCACCTTAATCCTTTTTGTTCCTATGTGTCAAACATACTATTCCCTAAACCTAGGAGTTCATGCTCAAGACTTCCATCCACAGAAATCTGTCTCTAACCAGTTCTACCGGGGCTACTGAGGTATTAGATAGCCAGCTTTGCCATATAAGATCCAACTTTTGGGTGACGGTAAGCCATCTGTTCTCTGAGGGTGTTGTTGACGCAATGTATCCATTGGGCTTCAGTAGGCGAGGAAAGCGATATCCATAATCTTGCTATCAACTTCCTGGCTAGATATAGCAGTCTTGTGATCATGTAGTATATGCCTCTAGGGCAGTGCTCCTCAACTCCAGTCCTCAAAGCCCACCAACAGGTCATGTTTTCAGGATTTCCATTATTTTGCACAGATGATTTGATCAGTTTCACTGCCTTAGTAATTACCACAGCTGATTTATCTGAGGGAAATCCTGAAAACATGACCTGTTGGTGGGCCTTGAGGACTGGGTTGGAGAACACTGCTCTAGGGAACATCTCCCCATCCATAGCTCCCAACAGGCACACCAGTGGGGTAAAGGGGATAGGAAGTTGAGCTACTTCAGTAATGGTTTGAAGGACCTCAGCCAGTTTGGGACATCTCCAGGTTCTATGTATAAAGTCACCTGTGTGAGCTACGCACTTTAGGCAGAGAGGAGTGTCTCTTCTGCACCAAGCAGTTTGGCCGGAGTACGATATGACCTATGAAGGATGAAGAGTTGAGAAAGTTTTTGGGAGGCAGAAACTGAGACTACTGGTAGGGATTCTAATGCCATGTCCCACTGCCTATCGTCTATCTCTCCTATGTCTGTGACCCATGAAGACCTGCATTTAAGTAAGGAGGGATTTTGGATGGTTGACATAAGGACAGAGTACATGTGGGAAATTAGACCCTTACGGGAATTGGCCCGTATAAGATTTTGTATCATGGAGGAGGAGGATATAGAGAGGGATATCACTTGCGCTTGCAAGGCATGCCGAAGCTGGAGGTATTGATAAAATTGGCCATTAGTGAGCAAGAATTCATTACGCAACTGTTCAAACGTTTTTAAGGTGCCATTGGAGTACAGTTGATGGAGGAACCGTATCCCCTGTTTCTTCCATAAGGAGAACCCCTGTAGCTTATTAAGTTCCGCAAAATTGGGATTGTGCCATAGTGGAGTAAACGCCATCCTACCAGAAATAGACAGTGCCTATTTAGTTGTTTTCCACACTGTTTTATGCAAGTCCCCTGTAGGTGAAGGGTGAGGTATGCCCAGGAGATCCATTTCCAAGTGTGATATGGCCAGGAGCTCTGTAATAGTCCAGGACACCAACCGAGTAGCTGGATCCAACTTATCCTCAGCACTCCAGCCTGTGAACTGTTGCAGCTGGGAGGCCAGGAAATACATCTTTGGGGTGCCAGACCACCCCGATCCTTACCATATTAGAGGGTATTTAGACTTATACGGGCCTGCCCCCTTCTCCATATAAGATCCCGGAATTGGGAATCTATACGTTTAAACCATTTGTTCAAAATCAAAATGGGTGTATTATGAAAAATATATAGGAGCTGCGAGGCCCACACCATCTTTATAAGGTTTACACGACCTATCGCCGATAGTTTGCACCAGCTATTACCTTTTTGTTTATTTAATAGGGGAGTTAAGTTAAGTGACAGATAGTCTGCTGCATCTTTAGACACCGTGACCCCCAGGTACTTAAAGGAGTCCACTATGGCAATTTTTGCTGCCCTGTCTGGGGGAGGTGTCACAAGCGGGTCTAGCGGCATAAGCACCGATTTGGACCAGTTGATGGCAAATCCTGAGATACTGCCGAAGTCTGAAATTAGTTTCATAACTGTGGATAACGAATCCCCCGTGTCATCCAGATATAGTGGTGCGTCATCCACATAAAGGGACACCTTTTCTTCCATGGGGCCTCTGCTGAATCCAACTATAGATGGGTGATTACGAATGAGCATTGCCAGAGGCTACACTGCCATCACAAACCGCAGCGGCGACAGCGGACGCCCCTGCCGAGTGCCTCTATGTAAGGAAAAAGAGGAGGAAAGGGCATTATTTATTCTTAATCTAGCGCTTGGAGCCGAGTAAAGGACTCTAATCCGATTACTATACCTGTCCCCTATGCCAAACCTAGACAGTATATCCAGGAGGTAGGGCCATTCAGCGCTATCAAATGCTTTTGCCGCGTCTAAGGATAAGACGGCCCAACCTCCAGGATTATCAGCAGGAATCTGCAGATTTAAAAATGATCTTCTCATTTGTACCCAGACAGGAAGTCTCTATGGAAGATAGGAAGTGATGTCATATACAGACAGGAAGTGATGTCAAGTACAGACAGGAAGTGATGTCAGGTACAGACAGGAAGTTCCGGGTGAGAGGTGAGTCGGGAGGAAGTAGAAAGGAGACGTCGCAGGAAGAGGCAGCAGAGGAGGTAATAAGATCTTATTTTCTATTTACACCCAGTAACCCCCCCGTCATGTCCGTCCTCTTCCTCCATAGTCACTGTGAGGTCTTTTATCTCCAGCAGATGATGATACACACATATATAGTGTGGGGACCTAGATTAACCCCTTCAGGGGCAGAGCATTTCCCCCACTTACCATTCTCTTCATTTTGGAGATGTCACCTTTCCCACCAATCACCTTCTCACCTCATCAGTCTATACTAACGGATTATATGATTTTTATTAGTGGCGCAGGATGGGGGGATTTTAGGGGTAATTGGAATATGTAAGTCTCTATTTTAGGGGATTCAAATAGGAAGAAAGAGGGGAAAATTTCATTTTTAGTAAATGTCCTAAAGACGATTTTTTTTCCATAATGATCTGAGTCTCAGATCTTCATCCTAAAATGTGATCAGTAAAGTCTCCGGAGTGCACGGAGATCACAGGAATATGATGTGTCCTGGCAAAGCCCAAACACAAAGTTCATCTTTCAGTGTAGGAGAGGTGGGACGCACCCGGGAGAAATGATTCTGTGTACAGAAACCTCACAGAGCGCCCCTCACAGCTCCTCCTCCCAATGTCCCTCTTATAAACAAAACAAGACTGTTGCTCCTGCATTGTGTGTAATGACCCCAGATTTCCTTGCAACAAGCTACAACCTACAGAGTGAGGGCTTTGTGGGTAAATTATATCCCAATAATGGTTTGTTAAAATGGAGACCTGAGGTGAGGAGGATTCTGGGAATGTCATTTCATTTTACTATTTGTGTTTAAGTCTAGAGTTTTCCTCCTGTGAAGTCTGGAGATCAGATGACCATCACATCGCCTCCACCTCCCTCCCTGATAGAATAGAGAAATAAAAAGAAGATTCTAGAAGTCACCAGAGAGATCATCGAGGAGAGGTGAGCGGTGCTGGGAAGGACCTCATGATGGACAATCAGCCGCCCCTCACATCACCGGGTAAGAGGAGACTTTATTGTAAAGGAGAGAGCAGTACGGGGGCTCCACCTAGACCCCCCATCATCTGATAAACACATAGAAACAATGTATTCAGTCAGTGTTGTGTTTCCTACAGATGGATCCAGTAATGGGAACCCACCAGAGAGATGTCCCCGTCCTCTGTATTCCCGGGATTCCACACAGGAAGGTCACCCCATCCCTCAACATCATCAGGTAGATGAGGAACAATTATTGATAGTTATAATTTGTACACAAGATTGTGTCTTATAATAAATTATTATATATTTAGAGTGGAAAACTGAAGGATTATAATATTGATGCTAAAGAGGAGGATGAAAAGTATGGAGTGATCGAGGAAAAAAATAATGATCTCTACAAAAACACGATGGCATCATCTAGTAACAGAGAATGTCCCCGTCCTCAGAATTCCCGGGATTCTCCACAGGAAGGTCACACCATCCCTCACCATCATCAGGTAGAGGTGTAATAATTATGGGTAGTTATGATTTATATACAAGCTTGTTTGTTACAATGAATGTTTTATTATATATTCAGAGTGGAATCCTCGGGGATGATAATATTGTTGTTAAAGAAGAGTATAAAGAGGAGGATGAGGAGTATGGAGTGATGGAGGAGTTTTCAGAAGGACACAACGATATGATGGAGCCACCTAATACCAGGAACCCACCAGAGAGATGTCCCCATCCTCTGTATTCCCGGGATTCCACACAGGAAGGTCACCCCATCCCTCACTGTTACAAGGTTGGTGGGACGGAGATTATAAAACACAGACTCATGGAGACGATGTGTGGATTTCTTATGTGATGTCACAATAATAAAGCTTCTATCTTACAGATGATCTTCTCTCTCATTCTCTTGGTTTAGAGTGGAGATCCAATCGATATAGAATTTGAGGTTAAATCAGAAGAAGAAGAGAGGTGTGTGAGGGATGATCAGCAGTCTATGGAGGAGGATGGAATAATGGGGACATTTATAGAGGAGGACCCTCCTACAGAGATCAGCACAGGTGGGTCATTAACACTAAATCCATTCCTCCACCCATACTGCTCACTGATTGGTCCAGAGTAGGGCGGGGACTGGGTGATATCAGCCTGTAATCCCCTGGTCACTTTCCTGAGCTGTGTTCCCCGTCCTGTATTCC
>BLSH010450807.1:775127-786145 GCA_018402905.1 Glandirana rugosa | reverse complement strand
GTGACACAGGTGGGGGCAGTCTGCAGCCAGTGACACAGGTGGGGGCAGTTTGCAGCCAGTGACACAGGTGGGGCAGTTTGCAGCCAGTGACACAGGTGGGGGCAGTCTGCAGCCAGGGACACAGGTGGGGGCAGTTTGCAGCCAGTGAGATAGGTGGGGGCAGTTTGCAGCCAGTGAGATAGGTGGGGTACATTGCAGAGTCGTCCCCCCCTGCACTTACCCCATCCAGCAGGCAGGATTCTTGTTGCAGAGATTCGGCATGCGAGAGCACGCTGGGTCTGCAGAGTTCGGCACACGGAGAGCGGCTGTCCCCCCCTCGTCGGTCCCTGGGCGGTCATGGTCTCTGTGGGAGCGGAAGTCACCTCCGCTGCCACAGTGACCCGCCCCTGGCCCCGCATCCAATCACCCTGAGCGGAGGCTCAGGGCAGCCAATCAGCCTATGCATGGCCGCAGGAACAAGCGCACATGCATAGGCTTTAATGGCCGACCAATAGGCTCACTACTTGGCTGTCATGTGACAGCCAAGGAGCCGGAAAGAAAAAAAAAAAAAAGAAAGTCAATGTACCGGCGCCACCTGTAGGTGGGCGGGTTGACTTTTTTTTTTTTCTTTCGTCTTTTGCCGGCGGGGAGGCGGCGCCCCAGCGCCCCTCCCACACCAGCCGCCGCTGCTTAAGAGTATATGCGTGTTTGAGCTCTGGGGTGCACACCTATGCCTGTTAGCTGATTTTGTTTCAGTTCATGATTGTGTTTCATCCTACATATGAAATTGATGATCATTAGCACCTGCTTGGTATAATTTGATATTTATACACCTGACTCTAATCCTACAAAATCCCTGTCTGTGTGCAAATGTACAAAGTGTGCAAGTATAAACATTGATGTTGGTTTGAAGCCAAACGGTAGTCACACAAAAAATTGGTTTGATTTAGATTTGTCTTCTGTTCGCTCATTTTTCATTTTGTAAATTGATAAAACATTAACAATGAAAATTATATATTTTTGAAAACATTCTTACTTTACAGCATTTCTTCATACTTGTGTAAAACTTTTGCACAGTGTTGTACATGTGTTACAGCAGTGCACTTCCAGAAATGGTACATAAACTTTTTTTGGTGCATTAGGAAGCCCATTAAAATGAAAGGGCTACCTCAACACATTAATGCACCGCTATGAGGTGAATAGGTCCTAAATCCAATTCTTTGACATCCCTCCTTTGGAACTCCTAAAGACTTACTTACTCAAGCCAACCCCTCTTTATTAGCGGAACAGGACAACAAAGGTCGTCATTTGGGATGGGGGGCATGCTCATCAGTGCCCTATGGCTTTTAAAGAATTCCAGGTATGGCTATTTTTGCATAAGTACATTGTTCAGTTTGGACCAATGTAACTATGCATATACCATACTTGGACAACGATCCTGAGAGCTGGAAATCACTAAAGTAGACACTGTGTCCCATGCTGAGCCGTTGCCCTGCTACATTCTTAACACAGGAGATTGGCCGATTGGCACAAGCGCTATTCAGAGAATGCTTTGCATTCTGACCTCCTGTGATCACAGTGCAGCAGAGCAGCTGTTTAGCACAGGATCTGGAAGCTAGTGGAAATCGCTGGAATAGTGGCCACTGATAAGGGGATACTACAGGTCCTCCTGTGCGTGGCCCAGGCCCCATCAGTTCAGCAGTGGGGGGCCCAGGCAACAGGAGGAATTGGATCATGGACAGGCAGGGGTAACTGGTGTGGCATGGGGGGATTACAGGAACCGATCCCCTGTATGGCTGTCTCTGCAGGAGCTGAAGGCCAGCTTCATCTCCTCTTCCTCCCATTAGCTTTCAGCTGCTGGGGGGTAGGGAGGAGTGCAGGCGAGATCTGTTCTAGTAATTGCCCCCCGCCACACCAACCACCCCTCCTGTAGATATTCTCCTTCCCCCTGCCAGGGGGAAATCCAGGGACACCCTACTGATCATGTTCACCTTTATTGGTGGTGGGGTAGGGATGGAGCAGGAAGCAGGGATAATAGTGGCATGCCACACCAAATGTTGGGTGTGGCTAAATTGTGCTAATGGTGAGAGGGGCTTAAAGAGGTATAGTGTGAGTCAGAAGTGCAGGCCCATGTGTGCACTGCAAGTCAATATCACAAGCAATGGCAAGGCGGCAAACAATGCACATCCTTACCTACTGCAGCAAAGTCTGCACAAGCTGAGGGGGAGAGACTGGGAAGACCATGTGATATCTGCAAGTGATATCCTCAATAAACCGGACACAGCCTGGAGCAGACGCACCCCCCTCCTTCCTCCTCCAGATCATTTACAGAACTGTTGCTAAGACGGATTACCCTGCAGCTGCCTGATAAAGAGACCTCATTATTAAAGCTGGAAAGAAATCGAGGACACTTTCTTTTACCAGGGATGAAATTGGGAGCATATTTTTTCCCAGAGACATCACCCTAAAATCAGGGACTGTACCCAGGAACCAGGGACATCTGGTCACCCATAGGCATGTGCATGGTGTATCATATGACAGCCTTCCATGCTCGCGCTCCTGGGGCGCTCACCCGGATGTGTCCATGATCGCTGGGTCTGCAGGACCCAGGCCATTACAGATTGTGGTAAAAGGCCAATCACAGCAGCCCTTAAGAACACAATCACTCTGTCCAATGACGGAGCGATCACTTGTCAACAAACTGGGATCATGCCCCGTTCAGCTCACGCTGCCGCGGTGATTCTCTCTCTCCTCACACGCTGTATTGGTGACAGGAGAGAGAAACACAGCAGCAGCTTGAGTTGGCATGATCCCGAGAGCCATCACAGTGCCCCTACTGTGTCATCACTGTGCCCATCAGTACCACTAAATTGCCATCAGTGCCACTACACTGCTCATCTGTGCCACTACAGTTCTCATCAGTGCCCTAAAGTTCCACTACAGTGCTCATCAATGCCACTACAGTGCTCATCAGTGCCCATGGTGCCACCATAGTGCTCATCAAGTGCTCTATGGTGCACATGAGTGTCCTACAGTGCCCATCAGTGAGTGCTTATCAGTGCACATCAGTGCCATACAATGCACATCAGTGCCATCAGTGAGTGCTTATCAGTGCCCATCAGTGAGTGCTCATCAGTGCCACTACAGTGCTCATCAGTGCCACCCTATTAATGGATCCTCATTAGCGCCTGTGAGTGCCGTAAAAATGTGGAAAAAAAGTGTTTTAATTTTCTTTCCACTTTTCCAAAATCTTGTGGAAAAAAATGACATGTTCAAAAAACTCATTATGCCTCATAGAATATATGTTGGGGTGTTTTCTTTCCAAAATGGGGTCATTTTGTGGGCATTTGCATTGTCCTGGTGCTCCAGAGCCTTCAAAAGTGTAATAGGTTGTCAGGAAATTATATGTGTAATTTATGCCCCTAGAACACGGTGCTCCCTGCATGTTGGGCCTCTGAAAAAGTCTCACACATGTGGTATCCCCATCCTTAGGAGGAGTAGCAGAATGTGTTTTGGGGTGTAGTTGCAAGTATGTCTATGCCATGTGAGAAAAATAACCTGTTAATATGACCATTTTGTGAAAAAAAATAAAAAATCTTCATTTTGAAAAGAATTGTGGGAAAAAAATGACAACTTCAAAAACTCACCATGCCTCTTACTAAATACCTTGGAATGTCTACTTTCCAAAAAGGGGTCATTCAGGGGATATTTGTACTTTGCTGGCTTGTAAGCCCGCCTTCACACAGGGGCGATTTTGCTAGGCGATTTGAACGTGACCTCAAGGCTACTTCAGTGTGACTTTGGGTGACTTACAACGTGACTCCATGCCAGGCGACTTTGCCTGTGGCCAATCAGAGAAGGGAGGGAGTGGGTTGCCTTGGTAAATGATTTTATTTTCCCTGTAAAGTTGCTTCAATATAGATAAGGGATCCGACTTGGAGGCGACTTCCATTGAATTCTATGGGCACAAATCGAATAGAATTCGCCTTGAAGTAGTACAAGAACCTTTTTTGAAGTCGGAACGACTTCAGTAGTGTACATTAAGATGGCTCCCATTCATTTCAATGGGATTTCAGATGGAATTTCACAAGTCAGAGCGAAAGTCGCCCCTGTGTGAACCGGCCCTTAGCGTCTCAAGAAATGAGATAGGCCGTCAGTACATCAGGTGTGATCAATTTTCAATGATTGGCACCATGGCTTGTAGACTTCTTAACCTTCACAAAGGCCAAATAATATACACTGATTTGGGTCATTTTTACCAAAGATATGTAGCAGTATACATTTTGGTCAAAATTTATGAAGAAATTTTACAAAATGTTTGGTCTTTTTTTACTTCTAATGCAACAAAAAATACCAGTGATGATTAAATACCACCAAAAGAAAGCTCTATTTGTGTGAAACCAAGGACAAAGATATTGTATGGGTATAGCGTTACATGACTGAGTAATGTCATTCAAAGTGTGAGAGCGCCTGGTTCGGAAGGGGGTGCCTAGTGGGCAAGTGGTTAAAAATCCTGTTTCTTAAAGTGGAACTAAACGCTCTCAATCGGGGTTAAAGAGGTTGTAAACCCCTGTGGAGAAAAAAAAAACCCCTGCAACACAAAGGCATAATGTGCTACTAACTCATTATGAAATACTTACGTTAGAAAGAAGCCCTCCAGTGGCACCCTAATGCCCGCTGACACGGTCGACATCTTCCCCGATCGACATCTTCCCCGGTGTTTCTTCAGGGCTCGTGGGCTCCGGCGATGTGATTGGCTGGAGCTGCAATGACATCACTCCTGTGCATGAGCCGCCGGTCACGGCACAGGCCCTGAAGAAATAGCACGGGTGTCTGTTCATTCGAAACGCATGCGCCAATGACGTAATCGTCGCAGTATACAGTAAATATATCCTATACGGTGCATGTTTAGGGGATATTTACAGTACCTATAGGTAAGGCGTATTATAGGCTTACCTATAGGTACAAACAAACAAGGGGAGTTTACTATTTTTAATCCTTATGCTGCCAGCATTAGTAAATAGATAGGAAAGTATATTATATTTACTTGTTTTAAACTTTTTTTTTTTTTACATTTCTACAGTTTTCTTTCATCTGGAGGAGGGGCTTTCTCAGCTAAACACACCCTTCTGTCTGCATGCCTGAGTGAAGGGCAGATGGATTCCTGGAAGTAAATGCTACATGAATCATCTACCCTTACTCAAGATAGCCGCAGCTAGAAAGGGTGTTTTTCAAAGTAATTTCTCTACAAAACAAAGCATAGAGACATGGATGGATGGATGGGAAGGTTTGCTTTATATATTAAAAATAAAGGATAAAGCATTTTTGAGTTTGTGGTGCTCAGTTACAGTTTAGCTCTAACATTTCTCAAATACAATATTCCAATCTAAATGAATTTATGTAATTGGTATTCACTATTTAATTTACTGTACCATCTTGATAGTGTCATTATGGCTTTGTTTTTTAGCCAATCTATCCAAAATACCAGACCTGAGGGGTGTAACTTTTACTTGGCACGAAAAGACCGCAGCTCAGTACAGACAAGATGCCAAGCAAAATAATGAGTTTAAGAAGTTTGATCTCATTCATATGATTCAGGTAATGTTTAAACTGAAGTTACAAAGTAAACTGAAGGTCAAATAAAAGTGGTATTGGGTCTGTTGGAGGGGGGGCAGGAAGTCCATCTAGTGAAGCAAACCTCTTAGCTAGTAGCACCTGGTAGTGTGCTCCAGTTATTTGAAATAGGCAACTTTGCAAACTACATCTAGAGTGCCCTCTTCTTTGTGGGTTCAGCAACTACATCCCTCATACTTCAACACCAGTTCTGTTTAACCTCTTAATCATCTTAATCAACAATATGCATGACTGGTGGCTCTCAGTTCCAGCTTCTGCTGACAGATTGACCTCCTATTGAGGACTGAGCGATGACTGAATTCAGATAATGTGATTACTTGCAGGATGGAGGCTTCATTGAGGAAAATAAAAGCGTAGCACTGTCCCCGTAGGACTTGCTGAGTATTGACTTCTTAGGATTCCCTCTGATTACCTGCAGACAGTTGCTGGGGGTTTTGCACATATCCCCCCTTACTCCCGTTTGCTCGTTACTCAATAAACAGTCCAGGGTATTTGTGTTTTTAGGCCTCATACACACGGGCGTATCTTAAAATAAGCGAAACGTCGGGCCAGACGTCAAGGGAAAAAATTTTCAGCGTTATGCATCGGTGTTAGTGAGCGTCGGCATCAATAGGCGTCTTACGGCGTTAGTGGGCGTTAGTGAGCGTTTGTCGGCATCAAAAACGACAAAACGTTACAGCCTCAGAACGCGCTGGCCGTGGGTTCTAGTTTCAGCTCACTAACGCCGACGCCATCTACAGCTCAAAAACGTCTGCGTTTTTATGGGGCCATTGACTAACATGGAGAGCTGCAAAAAACGCCAGAAAACGTCTGCATCAAAAAACGTTGAATAACGGGAATAGTGGGATTTTCCAACTCAGTGGTGGCTGCGGGCAGTGGCTCCAGTGTCCTCTCCTCCAGCACAGCGGACCCCATCTAGGTGGCGGGCTGTGGGCAGCAACTTCGGTGTCCTCTCCTGCAGCACAACGGACCCCATCTAGGTGGCGGGTTGCGGGCAGTGGCTCCGGTGTCCTCTCCTCCAGCACAGCGGACCCCATCTATGTGGTGGGCTGAGGGCAGTGGCTCCGGTGTCCTCTCCTCCAGCACTGCGGAGCCCATCTAGGTGGCAGGCTGCAGGCAGTGGCTCCGGTGTCCTCTCCTCCAGCACCGTGAACCCCATCTAGGTGGCAGGCTGCAGGCAGTGGCTCCGGTGTCCTCTCCTCCAGCACAGCGGACCCCATCTAGGTGGTGGGCTGTGGGCAGCAGCTTCGGTGTCCTCTCCTGCAGCACAGCGGACCCCATCTAGGTGGCGGGTTGCGGGCAGTTGCTCCGGTGTCCTCTTCTCCAGCACAGCGGACCCCATCTAGGTGGCAGGCTGCAGGCAGTGGCTCCGGTGTCCTCTCCTCCCGCACTGCGAACACCATCTAGGTGGCGGGCTGCGGGCAGTGGCTCCAGTGTCCTTTCCTCCAGCACAGTGGACCCCATCTAGGTGGTGGGCTTCAGGCTGTGGCTCTGGTGTCCTCTCCTCCAGCATGGTGGACCCCATCTAGGAGGCAGGTGGTGGGCTGCAGGCAGCGGCTCTGGTGTCCTCTCCTCCAGCATGGCGGACCCCATCTAGGAGGCAGGTGGTGGGCATCAGGCTGCGGGCAGCAGCTCCGGTGTCCTTTCTCCAGCACGGCAGCTACCGCTGTGCATCTCCCCTCTCCTCCTCCTAGGTGCTAGGCGTCCAATAGGATCGCCTGACGTTTTGGCCAATCGGGAAACGGGTCTCACGACTCGCTTCCTGATTGGCGGGGAGAAGATTTCTTGTGAAATTGGCAAATATTCATTCACTATTGTCACACAGCTGGGTTGGATCGGGCACAGTGCTCTGCACCCAAGCCCACGAGCCTCTGGCTCTAATCATGTGCTTCAAAAAAACACCCCCTTCCACATTGGAATCCATATTCCGGCACCCTGTATGTAGATCAGGGGCCCGGACACATGGATGGGGTGGCGGTGCCTGTGCACCCCTAATGGATGGGCCACCACTGCTCCAACTGAACTATTCACAGTAGATAAGGACTCTCTCACTTGGCCTCGCCAGGTTACTTGTGGAAGCAGACACACCGCTTTTACCATACAGCTATATGTATGGAAGAAATAGGTCTTCTTGCTCTCTCTAGCTGCAGACTTGATGCAACTACTTTATCTTCAGGATACTCTCTAGCATCCCCTTGGCGGACACCCATCAACTGAATCTTCTAGCTTAAGGGATGACCCTCACAGGACAGGCCCCATGACACAGTTCTGTACTCAATATAGGCAGAATCTGATCCTTCCTGGTGTTTCCCTTCCAGTCAGCTCTGCAGGACATCTGGGTTCAGCTTCTCTCTAACCTCAGGTCGACTACTCAAGGCCGCATGACAACCTCTCCAGACCAGGACCCCACTTTCCAGCTGGAGACCCAGAGCACATGTGCCCTTGGCATTTATACAATCACCCAGCATACAATGCAGTACTTTCCTCTGCCAATAGCCAGGACTGTAACAATACCTGTGCCCTCACTTGCCAGGTTTCCTCCCACTGTCCAATATGCCTCCCTATTGGACCAGTGACATTCAGACAAGCTGAGCTGCACCTGAGCACCATGATCAGACCTTATCAATAGATCCTGCTCCCTGGTAGACAGAGAGCACTCTAAATGTGCCTAACAATCTTCCTGGTAAGCAGAAAGACACCAAATTATACTGTCTTCTAGCACCTACCTAGGAGGGTGCTACAAAAGTTTGCCTCCTGTAGGTGAACACTATCTTCTTCTGGCTGAAGTGCCTTCAGTTTAATACTACTATTGTCCAGCAAGAAAAAGATCCTTGTATATGGCTGTCAATTGTATGTGAATGTTGATTTCTAAAATAAATGTTGGATATAAGTAAGGGCCCTTTCACATGGGCTTTCCAATCAGGTCCTCCTGTCCGTTGTTCAAGCGGACCTGAATGGACACTCAATGCAGCCCTATGAAGCAGCGCATGTCCGTTGACACCCGCCAATCTCCGATCCGATCCTGTCCGTGAAAAACAGACTGATGGAGATCCGTCTGTAGAATTGGATCAAAGCGGATCGGATGAAAACGGACAAGTGGTCCGTTGTCATCCGATCCCCATAGAGCAGAGCGGGGCTCTAACAGCTCCATCTCTGCTCAGTGAGGCTGGGCGGATCGATCCCCGCTGAGCACACGGAAAGCCTGTGTGAAAAGGCCCTAACTAGAAAATGTCATAAAACTGTTTGTAAACCTCAAATAAGCCATTCAGCCGCTTTTACCTTCAGATTAGCTGTGTTGCAATACCGGTAGTGTCCACCAGAGGTCATCAGTTACTCTATGAATTCCAGTAACTGTGTGCAATTTGGCTGTTATAATACTACATTTTTTTTTTTGGTATTCACAAAAAAAGTAGATACATACATGTATTAGATCGTATCTGCAGTTTATAAATGTAATTTGTTGCATCACACTAATAACGATATGAATTACTTAGCTTTACAATGCTTTTCAAAAGATATGGGCTTGACTTTATAGAGTACATCGAACCATTTACAACAGTGTCTGTATCCAAAGGAGTTTACAGACTAATGTCCTTGTATATAAAAAAAGACATATATAAACATAAACATCATAACTCTGTGGAGGCCCCTAGGTAGTCAAAAACTTGGGCACCCATCACCGGTATCTGGAGGTTGCTTGTCCGTGCACTATAATGAGATAACTTTGAACTAAGTAGTATGTACACTATATTGTCAAAAGTATTGGAACGGCTGCCTTTACACGCACATGAACTTTAATGGCATCCCAGTCTTAGTCCATATGGTTCAATATACGCTTTGCAGCTACATCAGCTTAAACTCTTCTGGGAAGGCTGTCCACAAGGTTTAGGAGTGCCTATGGGAATGTTTGACCGTTCTTCCAGAAGTGCATTTGTGAGGGCAGACACTGATGTTGAATGAGAAGGCCTGGCTCACAGTCTCCACACAAATTCATCCCAAAGGCGTTCTATTGGGTTGAGGTCAGGACTCTGTGCAGGCCAGTTAAGTTCCTCCACCCAAACTGGCTCTGTCTTTATGGACCTTGCTTTGTGCACTGGTGCGCAGTCATGTTGGAACAGGAAGGGGCCATCCCCAAACTGTTCCCACAAAGTTGGGAGCATGAAATTGTACAAAATGTCTTGGTATGCTGATGCCTAAAGAGTTCTCTTCACTGGAACTAAGGGGCAAAGCCCAACCCCTGAAAAACAACCCCACACCATAATCCTCCCTCCACCAAATGATTTGGACCAGTGCACAAAGCAAGGCATTATACATTCCAGGAGGAGAACTGCTGGGGGAATCCATAATGGAGGAGGATCTGGGTGTTTTTAGATTATATACTAAATAATGTCATGCAATGCCAAGCTACAGTTTCTAAAGATAGCAAAATCCTTTTTTTTTTCAATAATGCTTTATTAAGATTTGTTACAGAAAAACATAAATCATGCATCTTTAGTCAGAAATAAAGTTCAAGTGAATGATGTTTCCAAGTTACATGAACATAGAAAAAAGGGTACGTTTCTCACCTGAAACATAATTTTTCAGAAGAATGTTAGGAAATGGGATTGAGAGAAGAAGGAAAGGAGAGACAGGGGATTAAGATCATGGATATCGTCTGTTGATAATATTTCTTGGTTGAGTGTAGAGGTTAGATTGGAATGGGGAGATGGAGTAGTGCGGTTATTTATATAGAGGTAGTTCTGTGTGGGTGTGTGTTTGGGATCCTGTGATAAGAAAAAAGTGTGTATGTGTATCCTGATGTGATTGATGTATCAGCCTAATAGTAGCTTGTAGTCATCTGATGATTTGAAAAGAGTCCAGCTATACCACATTTTGTGAAATTGTGAGGTGTTTTCTTTTTTAATTGCCAGAGTTTCCTCCATTTCATGGATCGTATTCACTTTGTGTAACCATTCTTTTATAGATGGGGTAGTGAAAGACCTCCAGTGTAGAGGAATAAGCGTCTTGGCTGCGTTTAGAAGGTGTCTCAGTATGGATTTTTTGTATGTTCGGTATGAAAGGCTGTTTATGTGTAGGAGACAATGTGCCGCGTCTAGTTTAGCGTTTGAGTCAGTGATTTTGGTTGACCATTTTGTTACCTCGGTCCAGAATTTTTGGAAGTATGGCTTGTATGTTTTTTAGGTATGACTCTGTGGAAGATTTGCGTCGGTTCTGCGAATAAGGAGATGTGACCTCCAGAAAGTGATGGGGTAGATATTTTCTTACCAATGTGTTTCACTTATGCTAGGTACTTTACCTCCTTTGAGACCGTTAATTTTTTCTTTTGTGGAGTGTTAAAGTGTTTTACACCATATCGACCTGAGAAAAGTTTAGTAGTCTACTGATGTTCGATGATAATCCGACTA
>BLSH010450807.1:753995-775117 GCA_018402905.1 Glandirana rugosa | reverse complement strand
TCCAAAGGAGTTTACAGACTAATGTCCTTGTATATAAAAAAAGACATATATAAACATATAACTCTGTGGAGGCCCCTAGGTAGTCAAAAACTTGGGCACCCATCACCGGTATCTGGAGGTTGCTTGTCCGTGCACTATAGTGAGATAACTTTGAACTAAGTAGTATGTACACTATATTGTCAAAAGTATTGGAACGACTGCCTTTACACCCACATGAACTTTAATGGCATCCCAGTCTTAGTCCATATGGTTCAATATACGCTTTGCAGCTACATCAGCTTAAACTCTTCTGGGAAGGCTGTCCACAAGGTTTAGGAGTGTCTATGGGAATATTTGACCATTCTTCCAGAAGCGCATTTTTGAGGTCAGGCACTGATGTTGGATGAGAAGGCCTGGCTCACAGTCTCCACACGAATTCATCCCAAAGGCGTTCTATTGGGTTGAGGTCAGGACTCTGTGCAGGCCAGTTAAGTTCCTCCACCCATACTGGCTCTGTCTTTATGGACCTTGCTTTGTGCACTGGTGTACAGTCATGTTGGAACAGGTAGGGGCCATCCCCAAACTGTTCCCACCAAGTTGGGAGCATGACATTGTACAAAATGTCTTGGTGTGCTGATGCCTAAAGAGTTCTCTTCACTGGAACTAAGGGGCAAAGCCCAACCCCTGGAGAACAACCCCACACCATAATCCCCCCCTCCACCAAATGATTTGGACCAGTGCACAAAGCAAGGCATTATACATTCCAGGAGGAGAACTGCTGGGGGAATCCATAATGGAGGAGGATCTGGGTGTTTTTAGATTATATACTAAATAATGTCATGCAATGCCAAGCTACAGTTTCTAAAGATAGCAAAATCCTTTCTTTTATTCAAAGAGGTATGAACTGCAGAGAGAGAGAGAGATATCATTTTGCCTCTGTACAAATCATTAGTAAGACTTCATCTGGAATATGCAGTTCAGTTTTGGGCACCAGTTCTCAAAAAGGATATCGGGGAACTGGAGAAAGTTCAGAGAAGGGCAACCAAACTAATAAGAGGCATGGAGGAGCTCAGCTATGAGGAAAGATTGGAGGAACTGAGTTTATTCTCTCTTGAGAAGAGGAGATTGGGTATCTTCTGATCTATTTAATGTATAGGGTGTAATCATGATTTTACTTTTTTTTTTTTTTTTTAACATTTGTTAACTTTTAACCTAAATTGCCTCGTGTTATGCCTACAAAGTCTGCCTTGTTTTGAGAGAATATGGTTCTGTTTCTCTCTTTTTTGATGATAATAATAATACTAATCGGGGAACTGGAGAAAGTGCAGAGAAGGGCAACCAGACTGATAAGAGTCATGGAAGAGCTCAGCTATGAGGAAACATTAGAGGAACTCAATTTATCCTCTCAAAGAAGCGATTTAAGGGGTGATGGGATCAACATATATTAATACATAAGCGGTCTTTTGTAGAGTTATTCACTTTCAGGCCATTACAAAGGTAAGGGGGCACTCTTTATGTCTGGAGTAAAATAGATAATATATTATATGGAAAGGCTTCTCCATAGTAGGACCCCTTTCACACTGGGGCGGTTTTCAGGCACTTTAGTGCTGGAAATAGCCTCTGCTAAGCTCCTGAAAACTGCCTCTCACTCATTCCAGTTTGTCCTTTCATACTGGGGCAGTGCGCTTGCCTGACCGGAAAAAAAGTCCTGCAAGCAGCATCTTTGGGGTGTGTTGGGAGCGCTGTATACAACGCTCTCAAACCGCCCCTGCCCATTCGAATGAATGGGCAGCACTTTCAAAGCGCCGTAAAATCGCTTTGAAAGTGCAGCAAAATGGGAGCTTTTAACCCCTTTTTTCGCAAGCGGGCGCTTAAACAGTGGTAAAGCGCCTCTGAAATGAGCGGCACTTTGCCGCTAACGGCCAGTGCTTTCAGTGTGAAAGCAGCCTAAGAGCTGTGAAAATGTGGAATGCTCAAGATACAATTCTGCCCAGCTCAGTAGATTGTTTTAAAAAGAAGCTGGATGCATTCCTAAAAGCACAACATATAACTGGATGCGAACATTGATAGGTAGTAACACCACAGCATGATGATCAAAGGAATGTCCAATTGCCTTCGGGAATCAGAAAGGAATTTTTTCCCCCCAGGAGCAATTTGGACCAAGTTTTAATAAATGTTGCCTTCCTCTGGATCAGCTCGGAGTATAGGATTCTGCATATGAAGGTTCCTATGTATTTATTGTGTTCTATTTCTTGAACTAGATACACTTGTGTCTTTTTTCAGCCTAACTGTATACATTTTGTCACAAATGATTGTTATGTTTACAAGAGCACGAAACTTGAATGTTTTTTTTTTTCCATATAAAAAAATATTAGAAGCTGCAGATTAAAATGAAATGACCTTCTCAACAATGTATTATTTTTATATTATTATTGTAGTAATTACATACGTTTTATTTAAAGAATGCGGAGTCTTCCTTTAAGCACACATTGGTTAGTGAAGTGTTGGTTATGTGTTTCAGGTGGTCTACTATACAAAGCCAATAAAAGAAACCCTGGAGTTTTTCATATCCTGTCTGTCCCCAGAAGGAAAGATTATCGTCACCATCCTAACAGGTGAGTTACATCGATTTCTGTTCTGCTTGTGGGATCATAAACAGGATGCAGAGCAATGCTGATGTGCAAAACTCTACAGTGCAGATTCTGCTTAATGTAGTCAAATCAGCGAGGTCTGCGTCTGTGACCTTCTGTACTAACATTGCTTTCTTGGTATATTGATGTGTGAAGTGAAGGCCATAGAGGTACATGGATTCAATATAGAAGTACATAGAGGAAAGTTGTGCCATAGTAACATTAAAGTATGGTATTGGTGTAAATATATATATATATATATATATATATATATATATATATATATATATTGTCTCACAAAAGTGAGTACACCCCTCACATTTTTGTAAATATTTTATTCTATCTTTTCATGTGACAACACTGAAGAAATGACACTTTGCTACAATGTAAAGTAGTGAGTGTCCAGCTAGTATAACAGTGTACATTTGCTGTCCCTTAAAAAAAAACTCAACACACAGCCATTAATGTCTAAACCGCTGGCAAAAAAAAGTGAGTACACCCAATTAACCATTTTTCCTCCCCGGTTTCATATGACTCATTACTGTTACAAGGTCTCAGGTGTGAATGGGGAGCAGGTGTGTTAAATTTGGTGTTATCGCTCTCACTCTCTCATACTTTTCACTGGAAGTTCAACATGGCACCTCATGGTAAAGAACTCTCTGAGGATCTGAAAAAAAAGAACTGTTGCTCTACATAAAGGTGGCCTAGGCTATAAGAAGATTGCCAAGACCCTGACAATGAGCTGCAGCACGGTGGCCAAGACCATACAGCCGTTAAACCGGACTGGTTCCACTCAGAACAGGCCTTGCCATGGTTTGACCAAAGAAGTTGAGTGCACATGCTCAGCGTCATATCCAGAGGTTGTCTTTGGGGAAATAGATGTATGAGTGCTGCCAGCATTGCTGCAGAGGTTGAAGGGGTGGGGGGTCAGCCTGTCAGTACTCAGACCATACGCCGCACACTGCATCAAATTGGTCTGCATGGCTGTCGTCCCAGAAGGAAGCCTCTTCTAAAGATGATGCACAAGAAAGCCCGTAAACAGTTTGCTGAAGAAAAGCAGACTAGGGACATGGATTACTGGAACCATGTCCTGTGGTCTGTTGAGACCAAGATAAACGTACTTGGTTCCGATGGTGTCAAGTGTGTGTGGCAGCAACCAAGTGAGGAGTACAAAGAGAAGTGTGTCTTGCCTACAGTCAAGCATGGTAGTGGGAGTGTCATTGTCTAGGGCTGCATGAGTGCTGCCGGCACTGGGGAGCTACAGTTCATTGAGGGAACCATGAATGCCAACATGTACTGTGACATACTGAAGCAGAGCATGATCCCCTCCCTATGGAGACTGGGCCGCAGGGCAGTATTCCAGCATAACGACAGCGAACACACCTCCAAGGTGACCACTGCCTTGCTGTGGAAGCTGAGGGTAATGGTGATGGACTGGCCAAGCATGTCTCCAGACCTAAACCCTATTGAGCATCTGTGGGGCTTCTCAAATGGAAGGTGGAGGAGCGCAAGGTCTCTAACATCCACCAGCTCTTTGGTGTTGTCATGGAGGGGTGGAAGAGGACTCCAGTGGCAACCTGTGAAGGTCTGGTGAACTCCATGCCCAAGAGGGTTACGTCTGTGCTGGAAAATAATGGTGGCCACACAATATTGACACTTTGGGCATTTTCACTTAGGGGTGTACTCACTTTTGTTGCCAGCGGTTTAGACATTAATGGCTGTGTGTTGAGTTATTTTGAGGGGACAGTAAATTTACACTGTTATACAAGCTGTACACTCACTGCTTTACATTGTAGCAAAGTGTCATTTCTTCAGTGTTGTCACATGAAAAGATAGAATAAAATATTCACAAAAATGTGAGGGGTGTACTCACTTTTGCGAGATAATGTATATAATATACACACACTATATGACTAAAAGCATCACACTTATAAAGATGAATTACTTATAATGATTTTCAAAAGATATGGGCTTGACTTTATAGAGTACATAGACCCATTTACAACAGTGTCTGTATCCAAAGGAGTTTACAGACTAATGTCCTTGTATATAAAAAAAATACATATATAAATATATAACTCTGTGGAGGCCCCTAGGCAGTCAAAAACTTGGGTCCCCATTACAGGTATCGGGAGGTTGCTTGTGTGCACACTGTAGTGAGATAACTTCGAACTAAGTAGTATGTACACTATATTGTCAAAAGTATTGGGACATCTGCCTTTACATGCACATGAACTTTAATGGCATCCCAGTCTTAGTCTGTAGGGTTCAATATTGAGTTGGCCCACCCTTTGCATCTACAACCACTTCAACTCTTCTAGGAAGACTATCCACGAGGTTTAGGAGTGTCTATGGGAATGTCTGACCATTCTTCCAGAAGCGCATTTGTGAGGTCAGGCAATGATGTTGGATGAGAAGGCCTGGCTCGCAGTCTCTGCTCTAATTCATCCCAAAGGTGTTCTATCGGGTTGAGATAAGAACTCTGTGCAGGCCAGTCAAGTTCCTCCACCCCAAACTTGCTCATCCGTGTCTTTGCGTACCAGTGCAGAAAGCAAGGTCCATAGTCATGTTGGAACAGGAAGGGGCCATTCCCAAACTTTTCCCACAATGTTGGGAGCATGGAATTGTCCAAAATGTCCTCGTATGCTGACACCTTAAAGTGGTTGTCAAGTCATGAAAACCACTTTAAACTACAGGTAAGCCTATATTCAGGCTTACCTGTAGGTCCCGGGAATATCTCCTAAACTTTCACTGTTTAGGAGATATTCCCTGTATTTGCATGTGCCAACGTCATCGGCACATGCGCAGTGAAGAAACGGGCCGACTGGGCCGTTTCTTCACGAAGTGTGCTGTAAATGACGGCTCCCATGTGCATGCGCGGGAGTGACTTCAGCGCGGCTCCTGCCAATCTCGGCGTTGGAGTCGACGCTGTGATTGGTTGGCGCCCGGGACCCCGGAAGACGGCGGACACAGCATGTCGCCGGTCACAGCGGTGCTCAGGGACCGCTGCTACAGCGTGGATCTAAGGTAAGCATATCATAATGAGCTAGTATGCAGTGTATACTAGCTCGTTATGCCTTTTCTCTTGCAGGTTTTTTTTTTTTTAACAGACTTGATAACCACTTTAAGAGTTCCCTTCACTGGGACTAAGGGCACAAGCCTAACCCCTGAAAAGCAACCCCACACCATAATCCCCCCTCCACCAAATGATTTGGACCAGTGCACAAAGCAAGGTCCATAAAGACATGGATGAGCGAGTTTGGGGTGTTGAGCTCTGCAGAGTTTAACTTCAGCTGTCCGCCCCCTGTTTTCTGAACTCTCACAAGCTTATAAATTCGGCACTTTGAAGGGATGTAGAGAAGGGAAGAGTGCAGATAGGTAGATACAACTTAAGTAGGAGGATTTGCTATAATATATAAATGAAATGAATGAATGTACAATGAAAAAAAAAAAACAAATGAATCAATTAGTGTCTGCAACCTACTACAACCTACAGTATGTGGGTTGTACCACATGCACCCTAAGAACCCGCATAGGGGAGCACTATTGTGACACCAAAATTCCTAATGTCAGACATATTTCTAATGCAACACGTCACTTTAGGGATATCCTTCAAGGCAATTTTTCCTCATTTAGGTTTAGGGGAATAAAAAGGTTGTCTTGTTCACCCAGAGGAGGGGATAGGGAGAGGAAGCTTTTGGGAAGAGAGGCATGTGGATTTTTAGACTGAATACAAGATCGCCTCCTGTGGTGGGATCTGGATTTACACTTGCATTAATTGCCCTCTTCCCTCATTTCCATCATTCTCTTTGTGGAGGTTATGATGCATGTATATAAATCGGTTTTCCTCTCCCTGGTAGACACTAATTGATTCATTTGTTTCTTTTTCATTGTATATGTTTATATATTATTGTATCAATTTGTCTGCAAAGTTTAGTAACACACATGTGAATCCACCCTGCAGCTGTTAATGCTGCTTTCCTAACGCATCATCATGGCAGCATACACATGGGTTGGGACTTGGCCCCCACAAACTGATAGGACTGGATAGCTATAAAATGAAAGAAAGGTTCCCATCACAGCATTCTGCTTTTTTCCTCACCTGTTCAGGACTGAATGGATAACGCGACACCCCTTACAGCTCTCGTCCCAGCCAGGTTAGGCCTCTCCTGGGTGGAAGTCCTTGCCTGTACAGTCTCTAAATAGGCTAGATGGAAGGACCCCCACTCTGGTGGTCTCAGGGCTTTGTTGCCTGGCAGTCCACAAGCCTTAAATAGGCTTATTTTATTTGCAGCGGCCAACCTGTACTTTTTCACATCTCTGGTGTTTCTCTGGCCTCTGTAGTCTCACAACATCAGGGTGCCATTCCCGAGATGGCGCCCAAACGTCCGGCTGCTTCTGAACATGCAAACAGAGGTGACGCCACTGGGAGCTCGCCCTACCAGTTTCTAATATGGCGGCGGCCTCCTTGGTGCACGACTGCGCAAGCACGGCCGTGATGTCACTTCCACCGTAACGGTGGCAAATTTTAAAACGCTGGCTTTCTCCCCTGATCTCTGGCACTGTTCCTGCTGCCTACACGTCCATGTGGGGATCTTAGTTCCTATCAGCTACTACTCTGCCTGTCACCCTCCTGCTATCTGCCCTCCTCACTCAGGTAAGCAGGGTTTGGTCTCCCCCTATCTTGATTGTGCTAGTTCCCTTTATCCTTTCCTTCCTGCTCATCCTGTCTATATTTTAGGTGTCTTATCACTCCTCATGGAGGCCGCTGCCCAAGCAGACCACCCTCAGCCTACTAGGTAAGGGGAAATTGGTAAGTAGTGAATATTTGAAAAAAGAGAGTCTTGGCACTAATGCTGCCTTACTGGACAGCCCTATCAGATTTGCAAGATCATCAAACTCCAGACGAAATGAGCCAATAAAGATCTTCTTCCCGACATTGTCTCTCACACCACTGAAGATCTTCCTCAGGCCATCGTCCATCATCAGGCATTCATCACTATAGACTGACTGAAAATGCATGCTAGGTTTGTGGCGCTAGCTAATCATGCAGTGAAGAGATAGAAGTTCCTGCAGTTTTCGATTTCTCACTGATAGAGCCATTTGCCAAGTACATAAAGGAAGCAATCGGATGTGAAGAGCCCAAGGAAGCTCCAGACAAAGCCAGAAAATATTTTCAGAATTTTAAGAAGGATCTCAAATCCTTTCCATTTATAGATGAATTGGAAGACCTGATTAAGGAAGAGTGTCAGAAACCGGATAAAAAAAAAGTAATCTTAACAGACTACAAAAACTTTATCCACTGAAAGAACCCAACGTAAACCCATTGGTATCCGCACCAGTAATAGACGCATGGGCGTCACTAAGGGGGGGGCTAACAGGGCTACAGCCCCGGGGGTGCCCCTGAAAAGCCCCGAAGCTCTGGGCCTTTAAACCATATTATTAGCCCCGTGCAAGCAGCCGCTAGTGCCTATTGCGCCTGCGCGGCGTGGCCGGCAGCGCATATGATAGACATCAACTGTCATCATCAGTCAGACTCGCGTGGGATGGGACATGTGACACACTGGCGCGTGACGTCCATAAAGGCCTGCCGCACCCACCGCCGCACTCAGAAGGCGGAAGTGAGCAGCGAGCGTGGGAAGAAGAGGGACGCCGACGATGCCCAAAGCCACCTGATCTCTGCCCTCCGTCCAGCTCGAGAATACGCCGGCCTCGGCCTGCCCACCAACATTCACACCGCCGGCCTGTCCGGCTCCTGTGACAGCCGCCTGCGGCCCTCCACAGCGCCACCATAGCCGGAGAGGCCTGGAGCCATCGGTTGGACCCCAGGGCAGGCCGGGGCCCAGCCAGCAGCAGGGCAACCATGAGGTGGGACTAGGAGGGAGCTGGAGTGGGCTGCTGTCAGTGCGGTGGGTGGTGGCCTGGTGCTGGTGGGTCATGGTGCCTGCCTGCCTGGACTTATCTTTTTTAATATAATTTGCCCAACCATACAATGATACACACAACCAGGCGAGGCAATCAAATTTTTTTTTTGGCTAAAGATTTTTCCCGGCAGTCAGCCACCCAGTGCCCATGCTTCTTATGCAGGTTAAATTGGTGCAAGAAGAGCAAGAGGAACTTCACCCAAACGTCTCCCCTCTGGGCCCTCTTGCTGTTCTGTTCAACACCACCATCTTAAAATGTCCTGCATGTGCCTGGAAGATACCTGTGTGGCACATTTTGTGCACACATGCAGCAGGACATTTCAAGATGGTGGTGCTGAAAAGCAAGAGGGGAGATTAAGTTTGTCAGGGTGAAGTTCCTCTTTGGTTTCATAATGGATTTTTTAAAGTGGGGGTGGTGCATTGGGCGGGACTTACTTTGAAATGTGGGAAGGCTTATCAAATTTCTTTGGGCTGACGCTCCTGGTCTTTTCCCAAACTAGCAACGCCCCTGAGTAGACAGATCACTATTGCATCTGGTCAGGCACATAACACTACCCATCGAGGACACTGTAACATTTAGAGCTGTATTTGAATGTAAAATTGATCCCATCTTAAAAAGAGTATATTCGACAGGTGGAGGGCGCCTGCATACAAGCTATTGCCCTAGCAGCTGTGGGAAGAGCCATTTCCAGCTGAATATCCAACATAGAAAAATTGATTTTAGAAAAAGCAGAACAAGGGAAAATCATATCAGAGCTACAAGAGCTCAGTCTCGAAGGGGACTTTGTGATGGAAGCTTTGGTGGACAGGATCAGATCCTCCGCTAGGGCACTGTGATTGACAGATGAACCCTATGGCTTAAACCATGGTCAGTGGACACTGCCTCTTAGATCATAGGGTATCTTACACCAATTGGTTTAATAAACCTTTTGGAGCAAAGTTAGACTCAGCAATCTCAAAAGTTACGGCTGGAAAATTGGGTCCCATTCCTTCGGACAGAAGGCCAAAACAGCAGAAGCCACCACCCTTTAGATGTAATCTCCCAGATAGGTACAGGGAAGCAAAGTCGTACAGACCAAAGAAGGAATACAAGAGAAATTAGAGGAACCCTCAAACCTCTTAAAATTCTAAAAACAAAAGTCTTCCGCCAAGGGAGATCAACAGAAGTCCTTTTGAAGGTTCGCCTGTCCAGCCTGCGATAGTGGGAGCCATACTAAAGCTTTTCTTGCAGGTTTAGGTGGAAAATATAAAAGATTCATGGATGGTTTCTACGATTCAAATTCGCCACAAGTGGGAATTCCATAGTCGAGTCCCCAGGGACCAGATTTACTCAACCAGGGTACCAGCATCACGGGAAAAACACAAGTTGCTAGTCAAATATGTTCAAGAATTACTTCAAACACAGGCAATAATAGAAGTGCCATTTGCCCAAAGAGAAAAGGTTTCTACTCTCCATTATTTCTGGTAAAAAAAGAAGACGGGAGACCTGCGCTCAGTATTGACTTGATAAATCTCAAGAAGAGAATTCTAGTCCAGTCATTCAAGATGGAAAGTCTGCAATCAATCCTTCCAGCGATAAACTTAGACGCCTATTTGTACGTCCCCATACATCATTTGTTTCAAAAACTCCTTTGGTTCACGGTGAACCACCAGCATTGCCCTCAGAACTTTCACAAAAATTCTGTTGCCAGTAATAGCCCTCCTGACGGAGAAAGGTCTAAGAGTCCATCATTACTTGGACTTCCTCCTCCTCCTAGCAGCCAACCAAAAATCACTCATACGTTACCTGAAGAGACTGATTTCTACACTACAACAGTTCGGCTGGGTGATAAATTAGAAGAAAAGCAACCTTCAACCCACACAAAAGATGATTTTCCTAGGAGCAGAGTTGGTCACACGATTGAACCGAATAGAACTACCTCAGGACAAGTTGGCCACTTTGATTCAAAAAATGAAGAAGCTATTGACAACAGTATCGTTGCCTTCCAGAACCTGCCTCAGTGTTCTGGGGTCTGTCAGCAACCATTCCAATGGTTTAATGAACACAGTGGCACATGAGTACATTTTAAAATTAGTTTATAAGGCAGTGGGTTGAAGTATTGATGCTTCAACTAATCCTTATCCACAAAGCAGTGTAACAGTCTATATGGTGGTGTACCCATGCTCACAATCTCAGGAGGTTCAGACATATAGTTCCTCCTCTGCAAGAAGTGGTGACACCCGATGCCAGTATGGAAGGATGGGGAGCCCATTATCGGGACCAGGCAGTCCAGGGTCATTGGCCATTCCAGCCAAGGTATTGTATCCAACATACTGGAGCTCAGAGCCACCTTTCAAGCCTTATTGGCATTCAGTCGATACCTGAGAGGGAAGAATGTATTACTATGTTTGGACAAAACGGCAGTGACTTACATGCAAAGGCAAGGGGCACCAGAAGTCGAACACTTACGGGGAAGTTCGTCCCATCCTCGAATGGGCCCAGGTAAACCTAGCAGACCCGAGGGCGGTGAGTTTTCCAGCAGCCCAGAATCAACTGGCCGATGATCTAAGCAGGGTCTTTTTATCCAACAACGAATGGTCTCCGAATCATCGGGTTTATTCCCTCATAACACAAACCTAAGGTGTTGCAGATGTAGACCTAATAACCCCAGTAAATGCCAAGTGCTCGAAATACCTTTCTAGAATGGCGTATCCATCGGCAGAGGGGATAGATTGCCTACAACACCGATGGAACTTTCAGTTGGGATACATATTTCCTCCAACTCCCCTAATCACGAGATTCTTGTTCAGACTCAAAAGGACAACATCCATGGTAATTGCTGTAATTCACTACTGGCCAAAGATGCCGTGGTTCATGACGCTCTTTCAACTGAACACGGGTAGACCATTGTCTCTACCAGTGACGTTGGACCTACTCTCCCAAGGCCAGTTTCTTCACCCAACTCGAGAGAGGTTACATCTGACAGCATGGAAGTTGAAAGGTCTAGGCTTCTAGCCCAGGGATGTTATCAAAAGGTAGTAGAAACATTGTTTCAAACCAGAAAGACCGCTATCAACAACATGTACGGCTGAGTTTGGGGAAAATTCTCCTCCTTTTACTCAGCAACAATCTTGAAATACATCATCTCCTGACGTTACACAGATCCTTGAATTTCTCCAGTCAGGTCTAGAAAAAAGACTTAAGCTCAAGTACCCTTAGAGTTCTCCACACTGTTAGCCTTGACAGTCAAATGAACCCTCTCATCATACAATTCCCGAAAGCCTGTCTAAAGCTAAAACCTCCTATGAAGCCTACCTTTCCAACCTGAAATCTATCAATAGTCCTAGAGGCTCTATCTCAATAACCCTTTTTTTTATTCCTATTGTGTCTGTATCCCTATGGGTTTTGACCCTGAAAGCAACATTCCTCATCGCTATAATGTCGGCGAGGAGAGTATCCAAAATGCAGGCACTACTAATTAACCACTTGCTTACTGGGCACTTAAACCCCTCTCCCAGATCAATTTTCAGCTTTCAGCGCTGTTGCACTTTGAATGACAATTGCGCAGTCATGCAACACTGTACCCTAATAACATTTTTATAATTTTTTTTTCCCACAAATAGAGGTTTATTTTGGTGATATTTAATCACTGCTGGGTTTTTTATTTTTTGCTAAAAAACGAAAAAAAGACCGAAAATGTTGAAAAAACCCCCAAAACCGTTTCATAGTTTGTTATACATTTTTGAAAACAGGATATTTTTCTCCTTCATTGATGTACGCTGATGAGGCTGCACTGAGGAGGCGGCACTGATGGGCACTGATGAGGCACTGGTAGGTGATGCTGATAGGCAGCACTGATTGGTGGCACTGATGATGAGGCACTGATGGGCATTGATTGGCAGCACTGGTGGACACTGGTAGGTGCCACTGGTGGGAAATGATAGGTGATACTGGCAGGGGGCACTGGTGGGCACAGACAGTCACCCGCGGCTCTCTGTGCGACGGACCGATGTCCCTCTGACAGAAGCCGGCAGTGATCGGCTTTTTTTTTCCCTCATGCTGTCAGCGCGAGGGGAAAAAGAAACGATCTCCAATCTTTTGTTCACATCATTTGATCAGCCGTCATTGGCTAACAGCTGACCACGTGGTAAGGGGCCGGGACCAATCTGTGATCAGCTGAGTGTCATAGACTCGGTGATCACAGAGAGCGCAGTGCCTGTCCCCGCTGGGACGCGCAAACAGCGCATGCTCAGGAGGACGTTTATTGACGGCCTCCCGTCAAAGTAGATCCATGCTGCAGACGTCATTCCGCTATAGCGCGGATATGAAGAAGTTAAAAAACCCTACTTGATCTTCTATCCGGACAGAGTGGTTCTAAGACCTTCGGACTGATTCATTCCAAAGGTAGCCTCCTCTTTTCACTTTAACCAAGAGATAAGTCTTCCAGCCTTGGTCTCAAACCAGGGTAATCCGCATCCATTAGACGTTAAAGGTAACATCTCAGTGTGCCTCAAAACAACTAGCTTTTTCAGGAAGACAGATAACCACCTTGTTATTCCCCACGGGTTCAAGAGGGGTCAAGCGGCCTTTACACGTACCATCACTGCATGGTTGGTGAGATCCATCAAAAAGACCTATTCAATTCAACAGATTCTAATACCTGAGGGCTTGAAGGCTCACTCTACCAGGGAGGTGGCAACCTCATGGGCAGCACACTGCAGAGTATCCGCAAAGACTATATGTAAAGCGGCAACCTGGTCCTCCAGGAACACATTCATGTCACATTATAAAGTTGATTCTGCACAACTGACAACTGTGGAATTTGGTAAGTCAGTCATTCAGGCCAATACATCAATTGCTTGTTATATAAACATATCCTTTCTTGCACCCACCCAGTCAGTGAGTTATTTCCCATGTGTATGCTGCCATGATGCGTCCATAAAATTGTATACTCCCCTTTCCGTAATTTTACTTTCCTGACGCATCTTCATGGCAGCATACAAACTCCCACCCTTTTTAAGGTAATAGATACAGAGAATGCTGTGATGGGAACCTCTTTTTCATTTTATAGCTATCCAGTAATATCAAGTTGTGGGGGCGGAGTCACAACCCATTTGTATGCTGCCATGAAGATGCGCCTGTAAAGGAAAATTACGGAAAGGTGAGTATACAATTTTCCGTTTATTCTCTTGTTGACCATTGGCAATCAAAGGCAATTGATGGGTGGAGTGTATGGCATTTAGTGATACTATTTATTCACAAAAGTTCGGTGTTTTAATGTAGTTATGACTAAGGCCTTGTAGGCTGAAATGCATCAACTGGTTTTATCTGCATCTGTACCCTGTGGTTTTTCAATAAATATGAAGATTTTTAGGAGCAACAACTGGCTGTGCAGATCATCTTAATGGATTGCTTCTGGAAGAATGGTCAAACATTGCCATAGCCACACTCCTAAACCTTGTAAACGGCCTTCCCAGAGGAGTTGAAGCTGTTATAGCTGCAAAAGGAGGGCAACCCATATTGAACCCTACGGACTAAGACTGGGATGCCATCAACGTTCATGCGCGTAAAGGCAGGTGTCCCAATACTTTTGACAATATAGGGGGAGATTTACTAAAATGGAGCATGCAAGATCTGGTACAGCTCTGCATAGAAACCAATCAGCTTTCAGGTTTTATTGTTAAAGCTTAATTAAATAAGCTGATGTTAGTAGTTGATTGGCTATCATGCACAGCTGTACCAGTTTCTGAGTGCACCAACTTTAGTAAATCTCCCCCCTAGTGTGTCTCCTAAAATGTATTTGTAAATGTAAAGGCAAAGGTCAAAAGAAAAAAGTGACCTTGTTCATTTAATAAAGGTGAACTATTCGATTCTGCCAATGACCATGTATGGTGCTTGTGATTGGCTGCTCCTGGGAAGTCACACCTCTCACTGATTGTCCTACAGGGGACTGCGGATGGAATAAGTTGTACAAGAGACACAAATGGCTTTCACATGAAGGTTATTGCATGGATCTGTGCTCGGAGGACATCACCGAAATCCTTGATACCATCCCCATGAGATACGAGACCCATGACATTGACTCGTACATCGACATTACTGAGTGTTTTGTAGAGGGCAGTGATGTTGGCGAGATGTTGCTCGATGCAGTCACAGAGAAATTACACTTTGCAGAGACGGCACCCGCTGACTTCAAAGCAAAAATCATGGAAGACCTGCAGAGCCCAGAATTCAGCACTAGGAGAGGTGGCAAGATCTTGTTAGATACAAGGATTAAGGCAATTGTGGTTGGGTAGCAAATAGTTTTTTGTTTTTTTTTTACTTTGCAGAAAGTTTTGTTAAATGACACCCGTTATGAGATACATCCTGAGATTGCCATTGCTGGCCTTCCTCTAAAAATGCTTGTTTTCTGTCTGTATTTGACTTTAAGGCCCCTCTTACACGGGCGCCTCCATGTAGCGCATTCCGCTTGCTCAGTGGGGGATCGATTTGCTGATCCCCGCTGAGCAGTCAGATGACAGGTCCATGTCCACTCCGCTGTGCAGAGCGGACACGGACACAGTCCCTCTCTCCTCTATGGGGAAATCAGATGGAAATGGACCACCTCTCCGTTTCCACCTGATCCAATGGGCGGATGGAAAATAGGACCACCATCCGTCTGTTTTTGCATGCAGGATCGGATCGGATGGTGGTGGGTGTCAGGAGATCTGCCGCTGCATAGGAGAGACTAGAGAGTACCATCAAGTCTGCCTGAAAAGTGGACAGCATATCCCTCTATAGTGTGTGCTTATCTCAATTAAAAGCACTAAGTGTCATTTCTATCCACTGCTTCATTCCTCTGCTATCAGCATGAATCACTTCTGAAAAGTTTTCCTGACACGAAAAGAAAAATGGTGATGGGAGGGACCTCCAACAGATTGACAGCCTCTTCTCTGTTCCTGTGTGAAAGGAATGTGTCTCTTCCCTCCAATCAACTCTCAGAGCTCCCCTCACTGAGCTCTGCAGAGTTTAACTTCAGCTGTCCACCCTCTTTTTTCTGAACTCTCAGACAAGCTTATAAATTCAGCACTTTGAAGGGATGTAGAGAAGTGAAGACTGCAGATAGGTAGATATAACTTATGTAGGAGGATTTGCTTAATTTCTGTGTATCACAGGCCAGTGAGGCCAGTCACTTCACTGGGTATACAGTATGTGAGGGTTTACAACCACTTTAACCACTTGCCAACCAGCCTCCATTGTTATACGGCAGCAGGTCGACCCCCCTGCGTAATAGCTGTAGGGCGGTCCATGCACAGATGATTGCATGTGCGTGCAAGTGGGGTCCGGCGGACTCTACGTCCGCCGGCAACCCGCGATTGCGTAAACAAGGCGGATCCCCGTTCTGCCAGATGACATGGTAGAGATATTCTGTTCCCAGTATTTGGGAACAGTGATCTCTGTCATGTCCCGAGCAGCCCAACAGCCATGCAGTTAGAACACACTGAGGGAACACAGTTAACCCCTTGATCGCCCCCTAGTGTTAACACCTTCCCTGCCAGTGTCATTTTTACATTGATCAGTGCATTTTTTATAGCACTGATCAATGTAATAATGTCACTGGTCCCAAAAAAGTGTCCGATTTTTCTGCCACAATGTTGCAGTCCCGATAAAAATCGTAGATCGCCACCATTACCAGTAAAGACAATGCAAAAAAAAAAAAGTCCATAAATTTATCCTATATTTTAAAAAACAAACTGGTATGGTGCCTCTGTAGTGCGTTTACTGTGAGTAAATTTCTTTAGCTGCCCCTTTAAATGTGAGTAGCACACTGAATTGGTTATAAAAAATTGTAAAGGCAACGGCGCTATATATACTCTTGAAATGAAAACATTTAGACATAGCAGTGGTAATAGTTGCTGTGCATTGTGTTCATGTGAACAGTGATCCTTTGTGTCAACAACACCAAATTCTATTCCTAACAATAAACTATAAACATATGATTGTTAACAAGTGTCCATGATGCGTGGTTTCTTCCGCATATCCTGTAATCCTATATACTGGACAAGGGGTGATTACTCACTAACGGGTCACTGCTAGTTACCTTTTTTTTTTTCATCTGTACCGCACTCCTGTGACCCGTTTTCAGCAGACAGTGGGCTTAAGCCCGCTGTTGGCTGACGTCACAGAGCCGGTCCAGGCTTGGGAAAAATTGGGACTATATAGTCGAGATCTGCCCACATGCCTGGACCTGGCCCCCCATCACAGCCTCTCAGCGAACCGCTGCTTTTACAACATTTTAATACAAAAGTTTATTAATACTTTAAAGTATAACTAAAGGCAAAACTTTCTTTTGTTTTGGATAGAGTGGAGAGAGATTAGAACCCCTGTCTTTTTTTTTTTCTGTCTGTGCCCCCCCCCCCATTTGGCTAGAGCAGCCTATCCATTCTTATTCCAAGTTCGTATACACCAGGCCTGTCTGGGTGGACGTGTGTCAAAAGCTCCCGGCTGCTAGGCCAGAAGCCTGAGACCTATCCAGGAGTTCCTGGTTGCTAGGCATTCTGAGGCCTACCCAGGACAAGAAGGAGCAGCGGGGGGTTGGGGAATCTCTTTTTGCCCTGGTGACCGTTATCACCGAGAGTGAAAGACCATCCCCAAATTTTGGGTTGTCACCAGAGCAGGAATAGAGGAGGACTCTTGCAATGGTGACACTAGTTCTGGTGAAAGCCAATCAATCCATCCTCCTTACTTTCTGTTTTGGCAATGGGACAGGAAGAGATGGGAAATCTCCCTAAAGCACCCTCATCTTGAACAGGGATGCTGTCAAATTTAGTTTGCTGGGTGGTAATTAACCTCGCCAATTGTGTTGGGGATCTCCTGATTCTTTTCCTAACTCTGAGTTTGATGCACCTCTCTCCTCTGCCATCAGGTGGCACTGCTGCTTATGGCAATGGAAGGATAAGGTGTATACGAACTTGGAATATGAATGGATAGGCTGCTCTAGCCAATCGGCAGGGGTTTTCTTGGGCCCCATGGCCTGCTGGGAGAGCCTATTTATTTGGGAGGAGTCAGGTGATCGCTGTTCTGTGCCACCTGGACTGCTGTCTGGGTGGACGTGTGTCAAAAGCTCCCGGCTGCTAGGCCAGAAGCCTGAGACCTATCCAGGAGTTCCTGGTTGCTAGGCAGTCTGAGGCCTACCCAGGACAAGAAGGAGCAGCGGAGGGTTGGGGCTTCATGTCGGAAGCCTAACTAAGTTGCATGGGTTCTGCCGGCCGGAGAACCCCTCTTTGTCGAAGGTGAAAGGGACAGAGTTGCTAACGGAGGACAAACATTCCTGTCTCCAGAGACAAAGCATGAACCAGGGTCGGAGGTAAAGGGGAAACTGTCGCCCTCAAGGGACAACGCTCCTGTTATCAGAGGCCAGAGTTCAGAGTCTGAGATAGGACCAGATCGGCCTTTTTCACTAACCGGGGATGGTGTGGAAGTTGGGAAAGCCTCAGCGGAAGCCAAGCTAGGGACCCAGCAGGATAGCGGGGGTGACGCTTGCTGGAGAGTTCAGCAGTTGGGCTGAAGAACTGAGTAGGGGACCCAGCAGGTTAGCGTGGGGGCACTCGGAAGATACAGTAGTTGGCTGTGCGGAGTTCAAGGGACCCAGTGGCAGTCAGAATCCAAAGAGTCTGTCCAGAGACTGTGAGCTTAAGTTCAGCAAGCTGCAGCAGGAGGCTGTGAGATGGAGACCAAACCTACACAACGGGGATACAAAGTCTGGTATGTGTACAGATCTGTGTTGAAGTCAAAAGTACAAGTTCAGTTGCTAAAGGAAATGGCTCTTTCAGATGCAGTTCAGCTTTATTGCATCTGGAGCAATACAACCATCATACTATTCTATTCTTGTGAGTCTTGGAGTCTGCTAAGTGCTTTTGCACCTGCTCAAAGGGTGTCCTGGCCCTAACCCTCTCTCCCCAGTTCTTTAGGAGAAAATAAATCTCTTTTGTTCTGAATCATCAAAGTGTCTGGGGCCCAAATTAATCTACACTACTTCACACCCACACTGTGAGAATGGATGTAGGCTCTCTCTGGCCCTAAGGTTCACAATCAGCTCTTCAGAGGTCAGGGTCACGGCTACAATCCCCAATGGGGAAAAAAACTGACAGGGGTTATAACACTCCCTTACATTAAATTGTATTTTGCAAAAATATAGAGGTGGTTATGGCAACACTGTGATTTCATATTTCCAGAATACAAGGACTTAAAGTTTGCTAAAGAAACATTACATTAAAAATTCCCTTTGTGTCCAGCAGATGGCACATTGTGTTTTGCTTCAGCCAGAGATATCAATGTTAATGCAGCAATGTATAATATATATATATATATAGAGAGAGAGAGAGAGAGATAGAAAGAGACTGGGAATGATGGGTATAATATAATAATATTTATTGGCTTTTCTTGTAGCTATTTAAAAGCCAGGAATGGCCAGCTGGCAAATAATCCAAATAACCAGAAAAATACTTGATGTTAGGTATGAATGGTGAATAGGTGGCGAATAATGAGTGCATTATTATTTATGAAGTCAATGTAAAATATACAGTATCTCACAAAAGTAAGTACACCCCTCAAATTTTTGTAAATATTTTATTATATCTTTTCATGTGACAACACTGAGGAAATGACACTTTGCTACAATGTAAAGTAGTGAGTGTACAGCTTGTATAACAGTGTAAATTTGCTGTCCCCTCAAAATAACTCAACACACAGCCATTAATGGCTAAACTGCTGGCAACAAAAGTGAGTACACCCCTAAGTGAAAATGTTTAAATTGGGCCCAAAGTGCTGATATTTTGTGTACCCACCATTATTTTCCAGCACTGCCTTAACCCTCTTGGGCATGGAGTCCTCTTCCACTCCTCCATGACGACATCACAGAGATGGTGGATGTTAGAGACCTTATGCTCCTCCACCTTCCATTTGAGAATGCTCCACAGATGCTCAATATGGTTTAGGTCTGGAGACATGCTTGGTCAGTCCATCACCTTTACCCTCAGCTTCTTTAGCAAGGCAGTTGTCGTGGTGTGTTTGGGGTTGTTATCATGTTGGAATACTGCCCTGCGGCCCAGTCTCCAAAGGGAGGGGATCATGCTCTGCTTCAGTATGTCACAGTACATGTTGGCATTCATGGCCCCCTCAATGAATTGTAGCTCCCCAGTGCCAGCAACACTCATGCAGCCCCAGACCATGACACTCCCACCACCATGCTTGACTGTAGGCAAGACACACTTGTCTTTGTACTCCTCACCTGGTTGCCGTCACACACGCTTGACGCCATCTGAAGCAAATACGTTTATCTTGGTCTTATCAGACCACAGGACATGGTTCCAGTAATCCCTGTCCTTAGTCTGCTTGTCTTCAGCAAGCTGTTTGCGGGCTTTCTTGTGCATCATCTTTAGAAGAGGCTTCCTTCTGGGATGACAGCCATGCAGAGCAATTTGATGCAGTGCGTGGCGTATGGTCTGAGCACTGACAGGCTGACCTCCCACCCCTTTAACCTCTGCAGCAATGCTGGCAGCACTCATACGTCTATTTCCCAAAGACAACCTCTGGATATGACGCTGAGCACGTGCACTCAACTTCTTTGGTCAACCATGGCGAGGCCTGTTCTGAGTGGAACCTGTCCTGTTAAAGCGCTTTATGGTCTTGGACACCATGCTGCAGCTCGGTTTCAGGGTCTTTTTTTCAGATCCTCAGAGAGTTCTTTGCCATGAGGTGCTATGTTGAACTACCAGTGCCCAGTATGAGAGAGTAAGAGTGATAACAACAAATGTAACACACCTGCTTGCCATTGACATGACACCGAGGAGGGAAAATGGCTAATTGGGCCCAATTTGGACATTTTCTCTTAGGGGCGTACTCACTTTTGTTGCCAGCGGTTTGGACATCAAATTTACACTATTATTCAAGCTGGACACTCACTACTTTACATTGTAGCAAAGTGTCATTTCTTCAGTGTTGTCACATGAAAAGATATAATAAAATATTTACAAAAATGTGAGGGGTGTACTCACTTTTGTGAGATACTGTATATGTAAAGTGTGGCGCAAATTGTCAGTGCTATATATATATATATATATATATATATATATGGCTCTAATAAATTTAAAAAAATCAGTTTCACTACACTGATTTCTCTGCAGTTTCTGTTGCCTTACATATACAAATACAGTCCTGCTCACCATTATTGGCACCCCTTCATGTTTTGCATAACTGAGTGAATGTCTTCAGAAATAAATGGAAATGTACCAAATTTATATCAGCAGGATCTTCGGTTATAATCACGTGTACGACCAAAAGACAAAAAAGAAATATTAATGTTATAGATACAACTTTATTGTTAACAGAAACAATTTAATGAAACCTGGAGGTTAATTTTCTAGGACGACTATATTTAAACCATGTAAAGGTAAATAAAGACTTCTGTAAGTGAGTCAATACGTTTTGTACTTCCCCACGGTTATTACCACTCGTCCTGACATAAACATATACATTCCGTTGTCTTTGACGTCTCTTTAGTCACATCACTTTGACTAAAAAAATTTAAATAATCTCGGTATATATATATATATATATATATATATATAT
>BLSH010450807.1:736418-753985 GCA_018402905.1 Glandirana rugosa | reverse complement strand
ACACGTGCCATGCGGCTAACAGAAGGCTCCCAATCGCATGTAGCTTTCTGGTCATGTGTTTGTCATGATAGCCAGTCACATGACCCACTCCGCCTCCTGGCATCCTAAATCCCTTAAAGCCTTAAAGGGGTTAAACAGCCTACCTGTGTCACCTTTACCAGCATGTGGGTTGATAGGCATTTTAAAGAGACCCTGTCACCAACCTAAAAACATTGCAGATAAAAGCATAGAAAGTATTGTAAATGCTTCTTTGCAGAGTTTTCCAATTTTTATTGACTTGCATTTTGCCTCTGAACTTTCTAGATCAGAGTTTCTCAACCAGGGTTCCAAAAGTTGCTAGGGTTTTCTTAAACAATGAGCAATTTCTGCCCCTCAGATAAGTTCCCAATGACACCATTGATCTTTTTAGCTATCTGCAAGGGGGTAATTCTTCCCAATGGCCACAAGTATAAGGAGCATTCTTCCCACTGACCATCACACTAATATATCCTGAGTTGTAGATATAGTCATTTAAATCAGAGGTCCCCTGAGACCGGAAAGATATGCTAAGGGTTCATCTGTGTTGAAAAAGTTGAGAAAGGCTGTCCTTGAGAGTTGACTAGTCAGGCACATTGTCAATTCCCTTTCACAGTCTCCACCTTTCTTGCACATCATAGCCCTCTCCTTTTCTGGGAGCGTCAAATTACTTGTCTGCGGTGGCCCTGCTCCTCCATTCCTCCCCTCCCCACCTTATACAGTATAACATTGTGGTAGACATCACATCCAAGATGGTGGTGCTCAACAGCAATCTCTGGGCTTTTTAGATGTCTACACGATGGATGGATAACTTGTCCAAAATTAATTGCACATAAAATCTTATGAGAAGATAATTGTTAAAATAAATGATCTGGTGGCAAGATCTCTTTGTATGCAACTTTTCACTTGCCCCTAAAAGACTAAAACACACAAAATAAATCATAAGGTTTAAGGCTGCATTCACACCTGAGCGTAGTGTTTTCGGACGTTTTTCAGTCTTTTTGTCGCTTGTTTGCAAACGCCCATGTTGCGCTAATACGCGTGACTGCCGCATTTCCATTGATATCTATGGCAATACAAATGTTCTAGAAACGCCGGAATATGCCAGATTCGCACTACAAAAATACCTCCGGGACTAGTTTGAGCTTAGGGCATTTGGCTTCAGGCATTTTTTGAGTGGAGATGTGAACCATCTCCATAGAGAATCATTGATTTTTTTTTTTCCCCTCCAGCGTTTTGTAGCTTCAGGCATATTCAAACTACAAAACTCTCAGGTGTGAATGGGTCCTTAGGGTTCCTTGGCTACAATAGGTAAGCTCATCATTTGTCACCAGGGTGCCCGGGTCTAGTGAATCCCACACTTTATAGAGTACAAAAACTGACCCTTTTTATGGTAACCTGTGCTCTGTCAGAGTAAGGCCTCTTTCACACAGGTGGCCATAGGATTAGCAAAAACAGGCAGTTGAGCTGTTGTTTACCAGCCCCTGACTGTCCACCTAAGGTCTACAATACAGCCTGTTCACATTCTGTGGGCACTATACTTTGTGTCGTGACTGCAGCTTTATTGTTCCAGACAAGTTACACAAAGAAGTTGCACCTGGTCCCAGATTCTTTTTGAAACCTGTCCAAACAATAACGCTTTATTGCAACGCTAAGGTCATCAGTGTGTGGCCAGTTCTTTTTGTTGGGCGATATGTGTGAGGAGCATGGATGAGCTCCGTCTGATGATGGCACCTGAGCTTTCAGACATCAATGGATTCTGTAAGCTTGTGAGTAGTGACCACTTCTGCTACATGACTGAACTCTATCTGACTTCCTCTGGCTTGTGTAAAAAAATGCCTTATTCAGTAGAGATGCATGTAATATGACACTACCCGAGCTACAGATAGGACAGCCTGCAGTTATAATGTGCATCTGTTACCCTTGCTTTGTCCTAGTGCAGCCATAATATAGTAAAAAAACTTTTCTAACCCTTCCCCATTCTTAAAAAAAATTACTTTTTTTTTGGGCTGGAGTGCCTCTCTGAAGAATATATAAACCCAACACCAAAAAATTATATATTGCTCCTTATCGGTCTTTAGCCATTGGAAGTATTTCAAGTGCATCCCGCGCTTTGTGGCATTCAGGATCGTGAGCAGAATAGCGGCAATTCCACCTGTGATCCGGAATGCCTAGATGTGAAAGGAGCCTTAGGGTTTACATACACTTTAACATAGTCAAGAGTGAATCTAAGCTAAAATCCGTCCCTGTTTATTTTATGGGCTGTAATGTTGTGTTTGTCATCTGCATCATTTTATTCCTGTAGCCTCAGATTTGGAAATCTCAATGAGCATTAGCACAGCGAAAGAGTCAGTGTTTAGTAAAAGCATTCTACAATCATGCTTATGTCTTTATCCTTTGCAGATGTTGTATTTAGTCTAAGAAATTTTGTAATGCTCGGTGACAGATGGAAATTAACACAAAGCATAAAATCATCATCTTGTCAGAAGACAAAGAAAATGTGTTAGAAGGAGAATATAATTTCTTTATCCTGAATTGAGATTCCGCTTCTCAGATGCAATACTTATTTCGATTTTGGAGTCACAACTCTTGACATATATCTGAATCTTATCTGCTTTTCTTTGTGTTGTCTAAACCAGTCTTTTTCAACCAGGGTGCCTTCTGAGTTCTTCAGGAGTGCCTTGGTAAAATACCTAAAAATTGACACAAATTGCCCAAAAATTATCAACAAGCTAGTGAGTGGATCAGACCTGCCTTTGTTACACAAAACCTTGGATTTTTATTGTGCCGCACTACAACCTTGGGCACTGTACAGGCCAACGTTTGGCAGGCTAAAAACCAGTAAAGTCATCGGTTGATGAGGACATCAGGCTCCTGCATATCATCCTCCTTTTCTTTGTTCCTCCATGGCCCCTCTCAGCACTGAAGCCACGCTAGCTGAGTTTTGCTTGGTTCACATACTTGCGAACCCAATGCATTTTTAACCGATTTGCATAACACATGAATTGGAACGGCTTTCAATGAAGCTGGTTCACACGGTCTGTTTCTAAAGAGGGTCCTGTGTGATTTTGGGTGCAAATTCAAGTAAAAAAATCACACCTGAACCGGTGTACAAAACCGCAGGGACTACAGACTGCAAACGGCAGCCGGACATATGTGAACCCAGCCTTAGGGAGAGAACCTGAGGGAGAAGAGAAATGCTGGAATAGTAGTCATACTAGAGTGTAAAGGTGGAGGAATAAATGACCTCTAGTGTTGGGTGTCCTATGTGTTTGGCTGTTGCTGCCATATGTAAAACCACTAGTTTCGTTATTTACAATGGGGTGCCTTGAGATTGTGCATCATTGTAAAAAGGTGCCTTAACTGAAAAAATGTTGAGAAACACTGTTCTAAACCAGTGGTCTCCAAACTTTCTAAACAACGGGCCAGTTTACTGTTCTTCAAACGTTAGGGGGCCGGACTGTAGTCAGTGGGAGTAGAAATTGTCCTGGCGTCAGTGGCAGCAAACCGTGCCCCATCTTTGATAATAAGGGGAGGAATAGTGCCCCATTTTTGGTGTCAGTGGGAGAAATAGTGTCTCATATCAGTGGGAGGAGCAGTGTCCATGCGTCCTGCCCGTAATCTACATGCAGGGCGCCAGACGCATGGATTCCAATGGGGACTTTCTAGAAGCACGTGATTAGAGTCAGAGGCTCTAATTGGCTTCAAAAAGGGTGGGCTCCGGGCACAGAGCACTGCGCCCTGAGCCCAACCAGTTGTGCGACAATAGCGGATTAATACCCAATTGGCCAGGAGGAAAAGCGATCATATTGGCTGCCGTGCTGAGGGAAGGAGGAGGGAAGCCACCAAGGAGGAAGCCTCCATGAAGCCAGGGACGTAGGGCGAAGCCATCGAAGAGGAGGAAACACAGGAAGGAGTCAAAGCTGCCCGATAGGGTAAGTGCAGGGCCGAGGGGGTGGCATTAGGAAGTCTTGTTTGCCAACGCCCCCCCCCCCAAAAAAAAATTATACAGCAACATCCGCCACTGGGGATGAGAAGCACCCCAGTGGCCAGATGAAAGCAAACAAAGGGCAGCATCTGGCCCCCAGGCCACAGTTTTGAGACCCCTGGTCTAAACAAATGCTTCGCCCAACACAGATGCATGTATTATGACACTACCAGAGCTACAGATAAGAAAGACTACAGAAATATTCAGTGTCGTTTACCCCTACTGTACCGAAATGTAAGCAGTCTCACTGCCAGACCAATGTATTAATACTTTTCTAACAATTATTATTAGTATTTTGTGATACAATTTAGTAAAATGCTAATAATAATAATTATTATTATTATTATTACTAGTAGTAGTAGTATTTATTTTCTGGGTGCTTAGAAGAAGCTAAATGAGAGGAGCTGTCTGCCACAGATCTGTCGGGCATCATTTGAAGATTGGAAGAAGGCTCCCATCTGTCCTTGGATCTTGTGAGAACAGACATTGCTGGATCTGCATCTAGTTATAGTCAGCTGTGGATCTGTTAAAGGGAACACCAGCCGGTGCTCCCTCCTGATAAGAGCTCTATCCTGATATTGTCCATTAAACAGAAAGGGACTTTACTACTACTTAAAGCGGTTGTAAAGGCAGAAGGTTTTTTTTTTTATCTTAACCACTTCAGCCCCGGAAGGATTTCACACTTTACGACCAGAGCACTTTTTGCAATTCGGCACTGCGTCGCTTTAACTGACTATTGCGTGGTCGTGCGACGTTGTACCCAAACAAAATTTGGGTCCTTTTTTTACCACAAATAGAGCTTTCTTTTGGTGGTATTTGATCACCTCTGCATCATTTCTGATCACCGCTATAAACAAAAGAAGAGCAACAATTTTGCAAAAAAACCCTAATATTTCTTACTTTTCGCTAAAATACATATCCAAAAATAAAAAAAAATTTTTTTCATTGGTTTTGGCCGATTTATATTCTTCCTCATATTTGTGGTAAAAAAAAAAAAAAAAGCAATCGGCGTTTATTGATTGGTTTGCGCAGAAGTTGCCACATTTACGAATGATGAGAATTAATTTATGGGATTTTTATTTTTTACTAGTAATGGCGGCGATCTGCGTTTTTTATCGGGACTGCGGTATTGCGGCGGGCATGTTGGAACATTTTGTCACTTTTTTGGGACCATTGGCATTTATACAGTGATCAGTGCTATGAAAATGCACTGATTACTGTGTAAATGCCATTGGCAGTGAAGGCCACTGGCTCCCGCTGCTGTCAATCAAAGTCATTTAGCCAATTAGGAGAGAGAGAGAGAGGCAGAGCTGAACCACTGATCCGTGTCTCAATGTACACAGGGAGCTGCAGCTTGGCTCAGGTGCCCCCATAGCAAAAAAAAAAAAAAACCAACATCCTGTAGACTGCTTTTTGCCAAAGAGAGAATGAGCCTGTTGTGTGCCTGGCTGCGGAGCTGAAGTTGGGAAAATCTGGACAAGTTCTATGCTACACAAACACCAATAATAATAAAAATAATGATATTATACATTCTAAAGTATTGTTATTCTTATTATTCACATTTTGGAATAATGTGTGATGAAATAATAATGATAACAATAATATTGTACATTGAAACCTTATCGTTTAACTTCCCCTTGATCTGTTAAATATACAATCGAAATACTTTTTTTCCAGCTCAATAATTAAAAAAAACTATTTGTCGATTCTGCCAGAAATCTTGTGAGCTGATAACTTCCCTGTGCTCTCCGCCTGTGCTGCACTCTTACCAGTGACATTGTTTGAGCTGTCTCTGAGGACTACAGCACACCTCCTATGTTATGTTGGAGAAGAGGAGAGGGAGAGTTGTTATGTAGCACTAACATCCTTCCTATTCTAGCCTGACAACTCTGCTCCTCAACTGCAGTACACCCTGCACTCACAGGTCTGGGGCATAGGCGTGCGCAGGGGGTGTGCCAGGTGTGCCCGGGCACACCCTAATCCCCCAGTGCAATGCAGATTCCCCTGCTGATATTTCACCAAAGCCCACCAATGGGGCTCCTAAAAAAAATTGTAAAGAAAATAATAAATAAAATAATATAAATAAAAACTACTAACACCATCCACTGCCCTACTGACACTAATCTCTGCCCTGCTGACAATTCCACTGCTCTATTGACACCATCCATTGCCCTACTAACAATTTCTATTTTCTAATACATTTGAGGTGCACACCCTATCACAATAGGCAGCGCACACCTATGGTCTGGGGCATGCACGTGCCGCCGGCGACCCGCTCCCGCTGTGATATGACACAGTGGGTGCCAATCAGCGGGTCCGGTGGGTTTGATGTCTGCCAGGACTTGCCGATCGTTCAGGAAAGAAGCAGAACGGCAGTCTGCCTATGTAAACAGGGCAAACCGCCATTCTGTCAGAGGGGAAGGTACTAATCCTGTTTTTTTTTTTGCTAGGCAGGAACATGGATCTCTGCCTTCCCCTACTCAAAGCACCTCCCCCACAGTTAGTAAGCACAACTTAGGAACATATTTAACCCTTTGAACGCCCTAGATGTTTAACCCCTTCCCGTCCAGTGTCAGTACAGTGACAGCGCATATTTTTTAGCACTGATCACTGTATTGGTGTCATTGGTCCCCTAAATTTGTCAAAAGTGTTGGTTAGGTGTCCGATTTGTCCGCCGCAATTTCGCAGTTCCGCTATAAGTCGCTGATTGCCGACATTACTGGTAAAAAATAAATAAAAATATTCGATAGTTTGTAGACGCGATAACTTTTGCACAAACTCCTCAATAAACACTCATTGGGATTTATAATATAAAATATGTAGCAGAACACATATTGGCCTACATTTATGCAGAAATTAGATGTCTTACATTTTTTATTGGGAATGTTTTATAGCAAAAAGTACAAAAAAAAAAAACAATATTGTCTGTCTTTTTGTGTTTATAGTGCAAAAAATAAAAACCACAGAAGTGATAAAATATCAACAAAAGAAAGCTTTATTTGTGGAATTAAGGACATCAATTTTATTTGGGTACAGAGTCGCACGACCGTGCAATTGTCAGTTACAGTAACGCAGTGCCGTATCACAAAAAATGGCCTGGTCATGGAGGGGGGAAACCTTCCGGAGGGCAAGTGGTTAACAACATAGTAATTATTTGTAAACGTGACTACTGCTACTAATAATAATTATTATTATTATATAAATATTATAAAGTTTATGATCTCATGAGAGAAAAATAGTTATTCTAATATCACCAGCAGATGGCATCAGCAGGCCATATAGTGCACTGCTGCTCTGATCTGCTGCAATACTGCATTTTCTTATCTGGTTATTATTATTATTATTATTATGAAATAATTAAAATATGACCTTTTCAGACGCTATAGTTTGTCATTTATGACTGAAGAGCTGAAAGGTCCACTGGAAGGTGTTATTTTATTTCCAGGTGGAGCCTGGTGGATTCCGTAGTGGTGAGCTCTCCTTGCTATAAATCCAGGATCTCTTCTCACCCACCTGGGAGATTTATATCTTCCTGCACACCTTTGTTTCAGCTTTTCCTATTACATACTCTACAGTATAAAATAAATAAAAATTCCAGCAGGGGGCATCAGAGTCCCTCAAAATGGCCACAGAAGGTGTGCAGTCCTTAAAACTTTTTAGATGTCACTAATAAAGTCCCCAGAGATAGAAAAAACTCTCAAGTGGTTTATTGGTTCACAGGACTGTGATATGATTTTGACCCGATTTTCAGTGCAAGTATGTAGTGCGACTTTGATGTAACTTTGGTTGCATGTGGGATGTGGTTTGCATATTCTGTGGAGCAAAATGTAAATTGAACAAAAAGTAGCACAGGAACCTTTTCCAAAATCGAACCGCACAGAGACGTATTGATATGAACAGGCACCATTGAACACAATGTGATTTCATTTGTCATGCGATTCTGTGTGATTCAAGTCACATCCACAATTACACTAGTGTGAACCAAGCCACCACTTGCCTACTGGGCACTTTTACCCCCTTCCTGCCCAGGCCAATTTTCAGCTTTCAGTGCTGTCGCACTTTGAATGACAATTGTGCAGTCATGCAACACTGTACCCATATGACATTTTTATCATTTTGTTCCACACAAATAGAGCTTTCTATTGGTGGTATTTAATCACCACTGGGGTTTTTATTTTTTGCGAAAAAAGCCAAAAAAACGAAAAAAAAAAACTTCTTCATAGTCTGTTATAAAATTTTGCAAACAGGTAATTTTTCTTCTTCACTGATGGGCACTGATGAGGCGGCACTGATAAGCTGCACTGATAGGCGACACTGATGGGCACTGACAGGTGGCACTGATAGGCGACACTGATGGGCACTGATAGGTGGCACTGATGGGCGCTGATAGGCTGCACTCATGAGGCTGCACTGATAGGTGGCACTGATGGGCACTGATAGGTGGCACTGATGGGCACTAATAGGTGGCACTGAGGGGCACTGATAGGTGACACTGATCAGGAGGCACTGATGGGCAGCACTGATAGGCAGTGATTGGCAGCACTGGTGGGCACTAATTGGCAGCACTGGTGGGCACTGATTGGCAGCACTAGTGGGCACTGTTGGGACTGCACTGATTACCAGTGTAGATGCCCCTTTTACACAAGCCGGTTATTGGCTCTCTTCTCCTGTCCTCATGCTGTCAGCGTGAGGAAAGGAATGCCGAAAACCGACTTGTGTTTACATTGTGATCAGCTGTGATTGGACACAGCTGATCACATGTTAAAGAGCCGCTGATTGGCTTTTCACCTCAATCTGTGATCAACAGTCTCTGCAATCACAGAGCGCGTTGTCTGAGCTTCTCGGTGGGTGCGATCATGGGTGGACGTTATATGACGCCCTCCCAGAACTGGCCGGCCACGCTGTAGCTGTCATTCGGCTATAGTACGGTCAGCAAGTGGTGGTAGACACAAAAAAAAAAAAATGACATGCATGCTGTAGTCTGTCAGTAGCATTAACATGCCAGTTATTGTTTCTATGAGTCACCTGTAGAATAGTTTTATTACCTTATGTTTCATTTTTTTCCACCTTTTTTTAAAAGCTCAAGGTGCAAGCAAAAGTTGTGGTTGGAGGCATCGAAATAAACCATATAAGCACCCACCCACTGGCTGGGTGCTTACAAAGATCATCTTTTATTTAATTGGTTTATACCTACTCTCTGCACCTCTCTGATTGGGTTTCACTTTAATATTGGGTCTGCTGAACTCCTCCATTCCCTTTCAGCTACTTCCTATCCACATATACTTGTCTAGCAACAGCTGTTTTGCATTCGCTTACTAACAGTGACAACAGCAGAATATGCTTGCATAATGTGTACAAGCAAAGCTACACTATATTGTCAAAAGTATTGGGACACCTGCCTTTACACACACATGACCTTTAATGGCATCCCAGTCTTAGTCTGTAGGGTTCAATATTGAGTTGGCCCACCCTTTGCAGCTATAACAGCTTCAACTCTTCTGGGAAGGCTGTCCACAAGGTTTAGGAGTGTCTATGAATGTTTGACCATTCTTCCAGAAGGACATTTGTGAGGTCAGGCACTGATGTTGGAGGAGAAGGCCTGGCTCACAGTCCCCTCTCTAATTCATCCCAAAGGTGTTCTGTCCGGTTGAGGTCAGGATTCTGTGCAGGCCAGTCAAGTTCCTCTACCCCAAACTCGCTCATCCATGTCTTTATGGACCTTGCTTTGTGCACTGGTGTGCAGTTATGTTGGAACAGGAAGGGGCCATCTCCAAACTGTTCCCACAAAGTTGGGAGCATGAAATTGTAAAAAAATGTCTTGGTATGCTGACACCTTAAGAGTTCCCTTCACTGGAACTAAGGGGCCAAGCCAAACCCCTGAAAAACAACCCCACACCATAATCCCCCTTTTAACAAATGATTTGGACCAGTGCACAAAGCAAGGTCCATAAAGACATGGATGAGTGAGTTTGGGGTGTAGGAACTTGACTGGCCTGCACAGAGTCCTGACCTCAACCCCACAGATCACCTTTGGGATGAATTAGAGTGGAGACTGCAAGCCAGGTCTTCTCGTCCAACATCAGTGCCTGACCTAAACCTTGTGGACAGCCTTTCCAGAAGAGTTGAAGCTGTTATATCTGCGAAGGGTGGGACAACTCAATATTGAACCCTACAGACTAAGACTGGGATGCCATTAAAGTTCATGTGCGTGTAAAGGCAGGCGTCCCAATACTTTTGACAATATAGTGTACTTGCAGTCCTCACCAGAAGTTTGTGTAACAGGGTAAAAATACAGGAGTACAATTGTCTAACCTTAACAGGAAGTGCCTAAACATGGTCCTTCAGGGTGGTATCACCAGATGTTCTTTTAATGAAAGCTGCAGATCTGAAAATATTGAAAGCGGTTTTTAATAATGCATTAACATGTTATAGTTTTTGTGAGATGTTAGTGATTGGGTTTAGATCTACTTTAATATTCAATTAAACCTATTGCCTTAATATTGAGCTCCTCCCTCTTCCGGTCAATCAGGGCACTAGAAAGTGACAGACAGCTTTTGATGATCTGTACTCCTTTTTCTGAAAGTCGCTATTTGCATAGGGCTTGCCACACCCCCAACTCCCATTTGATTGTACTGAGGCCTGATGTTGATGTCACATGTGGGGAAGGGAATGGCATTTTTGCTTCTCCTATACTAAGGAGGTCAGGAATCTTCAGAGGGGTCCCACAATAATTATCTAAAGATATTCTATGTCGCTGTATGGAGCCTTTTTTCTTTTCCTGGATTACAAAAATATAAGTGCTGATGGAGTGCTGTATCTAGTATGTAGAAACGTAGAGCATGCAGAGCTGCAGATATGCCTGATGTAATTCCTCAGTTCAACCACTTGATGTCACTTAGGTGGGACTGAAGGGAGGTTGGAGTTTATCTTGGGTTATGTTGCCATTGTAGTTACCAAGATGATCAATGGAGATCCCAGTGAAGGAGTGAGCAGTGACTCTAAGTGCCACCAGGGGTTAATGCTGGCTTGGCTTTGCCCTACCAGTGCAGGGCCACCTTGGGTAACAGAACAATAGCATAAGTAGTTGTGGGAAGCCACAAGGAGGATTGGTTACTTGAGCATTGATATACAGCAGAATATAGACAGCATGGTTATATCCATTTAGCTTCACCCTAGGAGGGAAGCAGGATAGGATAATGCAGAAGGTTTTAGGACCAGATCCCTTTTCAATGGAAAGTTAGACTCAGGGAAACCCATTCTGTAGTAGTTATGAGCTACTCTTCAACTCTTCTCTATATTGATTTTTGCTGTATCCTTTGCAATTTAAAGGAATGTGCCCTCACCCATTAAGGCATGACAGAAGCATGTACATATGTAATAATCTGCGTTCAGTAAATAGTTCAATGACTTTCAAAGTGTGGAGTCTTCTTTCACCTTACCCCAAGATGGGGACATTCTCTAGAATCAGGCGTTGCCCAAAACTGAGGTCCTTTGCCATAAGGCCTGAAACAGGTATATGGAGGACAGCTGGGGATGCTGGTCATGCCAAGCTGAGGCTCTCATAAGATGAGTGTTAGAGGAGCAAAGTATAGGAATTCCATCCGGTACAGTGGATACCCTGGTGATCCTGTGCCCATAGTATTCTAGTAGATCTGGGGAACCAACACTGGGTCCAGACAGAAAACGTGGAGGGCATGCAGCCTAGCACGTGGCTTGGCTCCTGTTACATTACAGACATGTTTTTGGTTTGAAACTAAGGCAACTAACTCCCTTGAATCTGATGGGCCCAAATAGGGTCTCGGACTTTTAGCAGTGGGTACAGTGGAAAGATGAGAACACCACAGGGCTTTATTAGTCCAGTAGGTATTTATTGGTCATGGTGAAAAATCACATGAATAACCTATACTTTTGGGGGGATCATAGTTCTTTATCAGGGCTTATAGTGGTAAAGAAGATATATCAAAAACTAGATCAGAGCAGGTTTCTTAGGGACAAATACCTGAGGTTACATGCAAGGCTTGTTCTGGTCACCGGTCTAACAGCACTTTCAGCAGTTTCCTTAAGAAACCTTCTCTATTTTACTTTTCAATATATCTCCTCTAATTCCAAAAGTCCTAAAGAAGTGGGACTGATGAGACCCCAAAATGTGTTGGCTATTTTTGGGATTTTCACTATTACCACTAAACACCTACTGGACTAACAAAGATCCTGTGGTGCTCTCATCTTTTAGAACAAAGTCAACTCCCTAGAAGCTAATGGCCAATAAGGATTAACACCAGTGGGTACAGTAGAAAGGCAAGAGCGCTACAGGATCGGTGTTAATCCAGTCAGTCATATGTGGTCGTTGTGAAAATCACATTCATTTCTAATACATTTTAGGGGCTCATAGCCCCCCTTCAAGGCTTATAGTGGTAGAGGGGATATATCACAAACTAGACCAGAGCAGGCTTATTTTGAAAAAATGTGAATATGCATGAAAGGCCTATTCTGGTCACAAGACTAACAGCACCTTCAGCTATTCCCTTAAGAAACCTGCTCTAGTCCAGTTTTTAATATATCTCCTCTAATTGCAAAAGCTTTTAAAATGGGGAACTGATGAGCCCCTGAAATGTGTTGGCTATTTTTGTGATTTTTCACTATGACTAATAAAGACCTACTGGACTAATAAAGACCCTGCGGTGCTCTCATTTTTTAGAACAAAGGCATTGCCCCAGAATGGGACCAAATAGGTTCTTGGACTATCAGCATTGGGTACAGTAGAACGCTGAGTGCTGCAGGGCCTTTGTTGGTCCAGTAGGTCTTTAATGGTCATTGTAAAATATCACATACTGTAAATAGCCAATGTGTTTCAGGGGCTCATAAACCTTCTTCGGGTCTTCGGGTGGTAAAGGAAAATAAAACTAGACCAGAGTGGACTTCATCTTAGGCATGGATGAAAGACTCTTTCTGGTCACCATTCTAACAGCACCCTCCTCTACTCCCCTAAGAAATCTATTTTAGTCTAGTTTTCTAAATATCTCCTCTTACAAAGGTCCTGAAGAAGGGAGACTGATGAGACCCCGAAATGGGTTGGTTATTTATGTGATTTTCACTATGACCAATAAAGACCAACTGATCTAACAAAGATCATTTGATGCTCTTGTCTTATAGGGTAAAGTCAACTTCCTTGGAGCCAATGGGCTGAAATAGGTATCTCCTCTAACAATAAAGGCACTGAAGAAGGTGAACTGATGAGACACCAAAATGTGTTGACTATTTATGTGATTTTCACTATGTCTTATTAAGACCTACTGGACTAACAATGATCCTGTGCTGCCCTTGTCTTTCTACCATACCCCGTAGATTAATGAATGACCTTTTGGTTGTCTCCTTTGACCTTGTCTGGGGCTGAAAGGCTAAGGATCATGATCTGGTGTATTACAACTCTTATATATTTCCTACTTTTGTGAGTACTGATTTGGTTGTTTGTTCTATATAGTAATAAACCTTGATTAATGCACTAGGCATTTTTGCTCTCCTGTGTTTTCCTTTTTTTATTTTTTTTTTATTTTACAGATATCTATGAGATTTCCCCGTCTGAGGAGGGCTGCACCAACGGAGCAGAAGAATTCTCTCACACTTTCTGTTGATGGGCTGCATAATATTGAGACTTTATGGCAGCACTCTGAGCGCTGGAGGTGTTTGTGCGTTTTTTATACCTAGTACTATAGTGCAAGGGGACTATACTCATAGAAAAGGTTCATACACACGGGCGTTTTTTGACGCCAACGTTTTTGGGTGTTCTTTGCAGCTCTCCATGTTATTCAATGGGGTTATAAAAACGCTGACATTTTTGAGCAGTAGAGGGCATCGGCGTTAGTGAGCTGTTTCTAGAACGCGGGACCAGTGCGTTCTGAGGATGTAGCGTTTTTTGACGCTAATCGGCAAAACACTTACTAACGACGTACTAACCCGCGTTTTTTGATGACGACATTTTTAGGTTGAAAAATAGCAGAGGACTATTTTTTTTTAAAAAAAGCCTATTGATGCCAATGCTCACTAACAGCGAAAAAAAACGCAGATTTTTTCAAAACGTCGGACTCGACGTTTTGCTTATTTTTTTTTCAGACGCCCGTGTGTATGAGGCCTAAATCTTGAAAACTGCACACAGGCCGCTTTAAAAATGACTTTTGCTTTTCTGTTTCGTACTCTATATATGGGCCTTCTTTTCTTCTACAACGACAAATTATTTATATTGTTTTATTTCTCCTCATTCCACTCTTCATATTCTGAAGAACGCAAAGCCAACAACAAGCTGATACAAGCAAGTAACGGCGCTCATTCATTTTGAAAGAGTTTATTTTGATTAGTTTTCCAAAAGGAGAAGGAACATGCAAGCTTATCCAACCGACTGCAACATGAGATCGTTCATGGGGATGAATATAAGTGTGATTTTATTGTAAATTAAAATGTTTCTTTATTCTGAAGCTGCAGAAATACCCGAATACATTATCTGAAAGAGGCAGGCTTTACTTCTTCCTTTTTTTCTTTTTTTTTCGTGAATTGAAACAAAATTGCATTTGGACGAGTTCCTGCAACATGAAAAGGATCCGCGGTGAAAGAGAAGGCTGTTCAGCTTGTAAGAAGTGTTTATTCAAAGGAGCCAAGTGATTAAACAAGGTTTTCATGGAGGGGAAACCGGGGGCCGGGTCATTGATATTCTGCGTTGTTATCCTGCAGTCTAAATAAAGTGGTGCCGGTTTATTTCCAAAGGTTATCAAGAATTGGTTCAGTGTCGGTTATGGTGTTTGCAAGTATCATGCGGACATGTGAGCATCTGCTGTAGTCGTTCTGAAGGCCTGTGAAGCCTTTGTCTAAGGGCTTTAAGAAATGTAGGCATGCGGGGATTAAAACATGAAATAACATCAGATATATTAACGCTTCTAAAGTAGACCTATTAATAAAACATGATGGAATACACATATCAGAACTATTCTGCCTTCCAAAGCATTTGAGATTATCCCAGCCCCGTCAGACAACAGATTCAGGTGACCTGACCTGACTTTTCTCTGCTGCAGTTAAATGATACAGATTGGTCATCTTCCTGTCCCCGGCCCGTGGTTGGACAGTGAAGAGGAAGCCGGAGGCTGATGAGCTTACCTGTCCAGTCACTCTGCTCTCCCCTCCTGTCAGCATGTTCCTGTGCACTGAATGGATCCTAACGCTACTCTTTTATTCTGAGCTCTGCTATACTGGGTATGACAAGAAGAAGTCAAGTTCAGGGACCTACACTAGTTGAACTAAAAATATTGCTTTTAAAATAAGTTAAATTGTTATTTTTAAATTCAATTAACCACATGCCCACTGGGCACTTTTACCCCCTTCCTGCCCAGGCCAATTTTCAGCTTTCAGCGATGTGTCATTTTGAATGACAATTGCGCAGTCATACAATACTGTACCCATATGAAGTTTTTATGATTTTTTTCACACAAATAGAGCTTTTTTTTGGTGGTATTTAATAATCACTGGGTTTTTTTATTTTCACGAAATACACAAAAAAAATGAAAATTTTGAAATAAAAAAGAAAACTTTTTTCATAGTTTGTAATAAAATTTTGCAAACACGTAATTTTTCTCCTTTACTGATGTGCGCTGGTGAGGCTGCACTGATAGGTGTCACTGATGGCCACTGGTAGGCGGCACTGACAGGCTGCACTGATAGAAGGCACTGATAGGTGTCACTGATGGCCACTGGTAAGCGGCACTGATAGGCAGCACTGATAGGTGACACTGATGAGGAGACACTGATGGGCACTGATAAGACTTCACTGGTGGGCACTAATGAGGCGGCACTGATAGGTGGCACCGATGGCCACTGGTAGGTGGCACTGATGTGCACTAATAGGTGGCACTGATAGGCAGCACTGATGGCCACTGGTAGGTGGCACTGACAGGCTGCACTGATAGAAGGCACTGATAGGTGTCACTGATGGCCACTGGTAGGCGGCAATGATAGGTGATACTGATGAGAAGGCACTGATGGGCACTGATAAGACTTCACTGGTGGGCACTAATGAGGCGGCACTGATAGGTGGCACTGATGGCCACTGGTAGGTGGCACTGATGTGCACTAATAGGCGGCACTGATGGCCACTGGTAGGCGGCACTGACAGGCTGCACTGATAGAAGGCACTCATAGGTGTCACTGGTAGGCAGCACTGATAGGTGACACTGATGAGAAGGCACTGATGGGCACTGATAAGACTTCACTGGTGGGCACTAATGAGGCGGCACTGATAGGCGGCACTGATGGCCACTGGTAGGTGGCATTGATGTGCACTAATAGGCGGCACTGATGGCCACTGGTAGATGGCACTGATAGGTGACACTGATGAGGAGGCACTGATTGGTAGCACCGGTGGGCACTGTTATGACTGCACTGATAATCAATGCCCCGATTATCAGTGTAGATGTCTCTTTCACACAAGCCGGATGTCGACTCTCCTCTCCTCACGCTGTGATCGGACACAGCTGATCATGTGGTAAAGAGCCACTGATTGCCTCTTTACCCCGATCTGTTATAAGCTGTGTCCGGAGGACATATATGATATATGGCTCCCTCCCAGAACTGGTCGACCTCTCTTTAGTCATCATTCGGCTATAGCGCGGTCGGCAAGGGGTTAAATGGAATGTAAAGGCATTTTTGTTATTACGATATAAAAGATGTTATACTTATCTGCTCTGTGCAATAGTATTGTGCAGAGTTCCCTTATCTCCTATTCCGGGCTTCCCCGCTGGCAATATCTGCTCCTTCTCTCCACCAAGTGCTCCCTCTGCAAGCCATGTGCTGAGGGGGCACCCATGCAGGCACGTTCCTGAGCTAGGCTGTGAGTATCCATAGACACAGACAGTGTGGCTCAGACATGCCCCCTGCTCCCTCCTCACAGGATTTGACTGACAGCAAGCTATGGCCTTCTCCTTAGGAAGAGGTAGCAGCGGTGTTGAAGACGGGACAGTGGTGGATCGGTGGAGGAAGCAGGTATGTGTTTAGGGGTGGAGTTGCAGAGCTTGTGAGGTGTTTGGCCTATATCAATTCCACGACCCAACTTGTCTATGAGTTCTGTCCGAAGATTTTCTCTCACTTTCTATCAGGGCAACTAGTGAACACTGAGAAACACAAAAACACATTTTTAGGGTGGAACGGTTAGAATTTCTATTGCTGGTCTAATTATGTCCACTAAGACTAAGAAAATAAAAGTCAAAAAAGATTTTATTATGGGTATTATAATATTGGAAGGCATAAAACAGCCCACAGCATTTTGGGGCTCAAAGATCTGGGTTTTTTTTTGTTTTTTTCATGACTCCAAAATTGGACTCAAAAACAGCACAGTCATCAAAATTAATGATTTAATCAGAGTTCTCCAAACTTTCTAAGCAAAGGGTCAGTTTAGTGTCCTTCAGGCTTAAGGGGGGCCAGAAAATGCCCTGGCATCAGTGCTCCATCATTGATTCTAATGGGGGGGGGGGGATAGTGCCCTATTGCTGATATCAATGAAATTAATAATGCCCCATTGATGGTGTCAGTA